>CAJQUW010011536.1:0-172520 GCA_907163375.1 Prostheceraeus crozeri | reverse complement strand
CGAAAGTGTGCTCATATTTTTTGAAGAAGGATGGGGATTTTCCTGCCTGATGAAGATTGGAAAAAAACGTGTGAAGCACACATCAACAAGATGGGAGGAGCCGAGTCGCATGCATCCAACTGAAAGCGACATTTGATAAACTTTCATCGAGAGTGATTGATAATTGATACACCAATGATAACTAAAAATAGGTTCAGGTAAGCCTATAATTATCTAAGTTGTAGGCTACCAGTTTTTTCAAAAAAAAGGCTATACAGTATATGCTTGTCACCCGGAGTCGAAGGCGGAGTCCTATCAAAAGCCGCAGTCCTATCAACCCCGGAGTCAGAGTCCTATCAAAATGATAGGACTCCGCATCCCTGTGTCAAATAAATGAACAAGACACTTTAAAGCAAGTTGCGATGACTGTCATTATAGCTTTGAATGAAAAATTGACAGACTATCAGCCTCAAGCAGTTCTCTAGTTTGTCCATACGATGTAAAACTAAGATGGCAGCAGACCATATACATAATTTACATGTATTTTCAAAAATCTTTATTAGAGTTATATTCTGAGCGCGGTCTAACTGCTGCAAAGCTATCAAACAAGTGACATTGTCTTAAGAATGCAGATACTTAAAGAATCAATTTTTGATGAAAAATGGAATACAAATCTTGAATTGCTATTCATGTTGTCAAGATGAGCCAGTTGGTTAAAAAAGCTAATGCCACTACCGAAATGAGCATGCGGCAATTGTGTTGTGTGTGCAATCTTTGGTAACGATCATCGAAGTTTCAAAGCATCAAAAGCTTCGATCCAATTCAGCCATTTGTGTTTTACAGTAATATTGGAAAGGATCAAATCTTCGTAGCATCAAAATCAGAGTGGCATCGTGTTCAGGAGCTCCCGGGTTTTCAAGATTCAAAATCGCCCGGGTAAAGCAGTATTAAAATGTTCATTAAATTTATATTTTGGAAAAGAACGATTTGCGAAATAAGTTAGAATTTGATTTTTAAAAGTTATGGCTATTGGCTTATTGGCTGCATCGCCCTGGACATGCTATAACGGCTATTTGTAAAACGATGTCATCTATATGATGAGTTAAGCGAGAAAAATATAAATTAATAATAGGCCTATAATATTAATGAATTATTAATTACGTGTTACTTATTGAAAAAGTCTTGTTTTAAGGAATGATACAAATGGTGTAAGAGCTTTATAGAAACGGAAGATCTTTTGTTAGAAGAAGAAATTATAACAACCATTAATCAGATTTCTTAATGAATTTTGCAACGGCTCATGTAAACAATATGAGATGAATGTTTCAATTTCTCTCCGAACGCTATATGAATGTACTGACATGGCATAATGGCATTTGAACAATTTCCAGGTTAACTGCAAGCAATTTTCCTTTAACACAAACAGCTGTTCAATATTTTTCATTTCAATATTATTTGAATGGGAAGTTTGCGAAATTTCCACATGCTTTGTAAATGTTAAATGATTACGCAATAAATTTAGGTTTGTTAGACATGACGTATGTGATTGATATCCCCATTTCATCCTAAGTAACTGAAATGTAAACATCGTGACATGTGCAATGGACTGGGAAAATGGTGAAATCTGTTAATTTCATTGCATCAATATTTCAATAATGGGTATTCAGACGTTGAATTTAAAATATCATGATAAATAGTGACTACCATAAAATAGAAAAGCCTATTAATTAGAAACGAAGAATTCTGTACTACAAACTATCATTTACGTGAGGAATCCGAAAATGCTCAAAAATGATAGGAAAGGAATATACTAAATGCGAATGTGAAAAGATATTCCACTACTTTTGACCAGTCGACATTCGGTTAGGCTACTTTCAACCTACTCCAGTTTTCTGTCCCCTTATTCTGCTCCCTTATTCGCATTTGCTACTTTGTTGCAATTTGTTGATTCCACATCTCACATTTGTTGCTGCTTTGTTGAAATTTGCTGTCAACACATTACTGTGTTGTTACAGCTGTTACTGTATTCTTAATTCACATTCTCCGTTTACTTTATTCCTGTTTGCTCCTCTCAAATAGATATTTGGTGTTGCTGCTTTACTCCAATTTGCTGTTCCATAATTTGTCTTGATGCTGCTTTACTCCAATTTGATGTTCTATACTTGGTCTTGATGCTGTATTACTCCAATGTGATGCTCTACAATTTGTCTTGATTCTCTATTACTCCAATTTGATGCTCTGCAATTTGTCTTGGTGCTGTTTTACTCCAATTTGATGTTCTATACTTGGTCTTGATGCTGTATTACTCCAATTTGATGCTCTACAATTTGTCTTGATGCTGTATTACTCCAATTTGATGTTTTATACTTGGTCTTGATGCTGTATTACTCCAATTTGATGCTCTACAATTTGTCTTGATGCTGTTTTACTGCAATTTTCTGTTCTATAGTTTTTCTTGATGCTGCTTTGCTCCAATTTTCTGTTCTATAATTTGTTTTGATGCTGCATTATTGTGTTGTTGTCTATTAAATACATTAAGTTACAGAAATTGAATGTTCACAAAAAAAAGTAATGAGAAAAAACATAAAGACATCGTTATCCATTGTGAGTACGAGCATACATTCGATTATATATTGAACAGCAGCTTGGCAAAAAGGACGCACTTCTTCGATGAGATCTCGAAATCGGTTGACAGTGTTTTTGTGAGAATCGGAGTAGAGGGGGCATGAGACCGTGGAGAATATCGTCTTCTTTCATCATCTTGGTGAAAAATTTAACACTCTGGTGTTGTCTCCGAATGCATAGTGGGGTAAATTCTGCGCAACTGCAACCTCGTCCGCAAATGATCCGATGTGCTCTTTGGTGGATCTTCTCAAGTTTCTACTTTTTAGTGGATTTACTCCAATTTTCTGTTCTCTAATTTGTTTTGATGCTGCTTTACTCCAATTTTCTGTTCTATAGTTTTTCTTGATGCTGCTTTACTCCAATTTTTTGTTCTATAATTTGTTTTTATGCTGCTTTACTCCAATTTGTTTTTCGTTTATTATCACCTGTTCTTATCTTGTTCGTGGTTTTCCGTTGCGATAGGATGGCTTGAATATGGCGATGCATCCATAAATCGCAGCTCTTTGAAGGAAGAGACTACTGACGGCAGTGTGCTGCATTGTTATTTGACATCATTTGTTCTATTGGATCCATGGATACCTGGATCTCTGCAGCAACATCGCAAATTCTGTGATTCATAGTTTTCAAAATGATATTTACTATAGTATCTAACTTCGGCGACTTGTCAGTTCTGTGTTTAAAGTGATACTTAATGAATGCCCGTTGAAAATTTTACTAACTTGCTAATTGCAAATCTCAAATTTACTCCACCTAACTGCAACGTTAAATAGGGAGTTGTGTCGATGTTGAGAGATGTAAACTAGGCCTACTGATGATTCCTGATATTGAAAGAAATGGCAGCTATTCATGTCTGTTGCCATCTTTCATCTGAGAGCGCAACTCAATTTTTGATTATTCTATTTACATTGATATTTACTATGCATCAACAAGACAAAGTGCATTCCCCTTATCTATTATCCAATTGATGAATCCGAAATGACTCAAAAGTGATCGGAAAGGAATATATATGCGGATGAAAAAAATATTCTGCTACATTTCATCAACCAACATACGGTCTGCATTAGGTGCTACTTTATTCCAATTTGCTATTCTAAAATTTGAATTTATTGCTTATGTAAATTTTTGCTGTCCCACGATGCTCATTTGGTATTGCTACTGTATTTCAATTTACACTGTCTAATTCGCTTTTCGTGTTACTTTGATCCAATTTCCTGCTCCGTAATTGGTATAAAGTGTTGTTACTTTATTCGAATTTAATGCTTCGCATTTGGTGGTGTTATTATATTCCAAACTTACTATGCCTAATTCGCAGTCCGTTTTCTTTATTCAAATTTGATGTTCCCTAATTTGAATATGGTGGTCTTGCTTTTTCCCAAATTTGTATCTCCTAATTCACAACCCATTTTCTTTATTCCAAATATGCATTCTCTAATTCGCATTCCGTTTTCTTCATTCCAATTTGTTGTTCCATAATTCGTGTTTGGTGGTGTCTCTTTTCTCCAATTTCCTGCTCCCTACTTCGAATTTGTTGATACAGTATTTCAATTTTCACTTTGTAATTCGCATTCCTTGTTACTTTAATACAATTAGCGGTTCCCTAACTGATATTTACTGCTGTTGCTTTACACCAACTTTGTATTTCCTAATTTGCATTCTGTTTTATCTGCTTCAATTCTTCCCTTATTTGGATTCTCTAATTTTCCGAATTGGATGTTGTTGCTGAATTTCAGTTTATATTCATATTCCGTGCAAGTACATTTCAGTCTACATTTCTCAATTCGCTTTCCGTGTCACTTTGCTCCAATTTTCTGGTCCAATTTTTTGATATTCGTTTTTGGTGCCACTTCATTCCGATTTGCTTTCGTATAAATAGTACTTATAGCACAGGAGGTGGGTAAGGCCCGGTGAGGAATAAGGCCCACTTGCAATATCTCAGTAAGTTTTCCTCAAGTATAAGACAGTGTAATGAAGTACTAAGACAGGGTAAACATTGCATTAATCATTATTCTTATTTGCTTCCGTTATTTCCAGCTCCTACCAGGTCAGATTACGAGCAGGGCAAGTTTGTTAGTTACCCACCAGCACAAATCAATTGCAAATTTTTTGCAAAAATCTCAGTTGATAAAACAAAATGAATCATGTTGCTATAGTTTGAGGATGATGAGGACATCATGTTGGGCACATACATGCGAAAATGCACCATGCCAAGCGCGAAGAATGAGTAATTGTTGCGCTCAAATTCTGACAGAAATGAAGGTGGACTTCATGTATAAAATAAGCAACCATAGAGCAATTTGCAGGCAACGTACATCTTTACATTATCCACATATAAATCTGAGATTTATCTAATATATATATATATGTATACCGTGTAAATAGTCTGGGCAATCTACAGAGAATTGCACTTCATCCCGCCAAAAATTGCAAGTTTCAAGAGTGACTTCATCTTGTAGAGAAAAATTCCCTTATCAACATATCAAAAATCTTCGAAAATCTAGTTAGTGGAGCACTGAATTTTCTAGCTGTAGTCACGTGTCTTTTCCAAATGCGGTGGTGACCCTCAGTATAATGATTATGCCAATAAAATCGAAGATACAGATCGCAACAACCAATCAAAATGAAGCATTGCAGCTTTGTTTCACTTACTGCATTTACCTTTCACATGGTTCTCACCAATACCAGTTATGTTTTGTGAATTATGTTCTTTCCATTAATGTACATAATGGCTATGTGCTTGTGATGGGGAAAGTCGAGGCACTTCGATTTAGAGGGTAGATAAAATGGTGATTTTGCAACAAGATGGACTGGTGAAGAAACAGATAGCTTCAAAACTTCATGTAAATAGGTGTTTTTGAGCCACCACTTGAGCGGGAATACAGTGTTCAAGGACAATGGCATCTGATCGATTAAGTCAGCGTAATACATCTGATCAGTCGACCTCAACTTTAAATTAAATTGCCTCTCAGCCTCATTGTTTGTCGAATTTCGTGGATGCACATGCGCTTTCCAGCTTGGGGCTTCGGTCCATTCAGAGAGGAAAATGCAGGACTGGTTAAACGGATAACTGAGTGAAAACGACTGCAACCTTTTGAAAAATTGTTTTGCTCGCTTGGCCGAGCACAACGTGATAGAGAATTTAGTTCAGCAGCCAGGACGAGTTTCTGCAGGGAACGAAGCCGAAAATTAAACTTTCACAGAATAATGTGCACCCACTGCCTACTACTAATATGCGTGTCTGTCGAGTTCTAACTGATTCCTCTTCTTCTCAGACATGATCAAAGAAAGACACATCCAATAGAACACAGATTGCAGTTTTTGACTAAAATGAAATTTTCTAGTTTTTCCTCTCAATTGAAAAGTACAAAGTATGGTATTCGGCATGATATGTCTTCAGGTAATTTCTTGTGATTTGCAGATTGTATTATCATGTTTCTGAACGTCTATATTATATATATGAGAATGTGGTTCAACATGGATTAAATTGCTCAAAATGCTTGTGCTTGTCAACAGAAGGAGGCTTGCCAAATCTTAATGTGTTTACCATCATAGCTAAATGCTTATGAACATGATAAGAAGTGACCTGAATACATTCCATGTCAAAAAATTTTGACTCTAGACTCAATACTTTTCATTTGAGAGGAGAAAACATGGAAGACTTCCTTTTTGGAACTCGCTCCCTGGAGAAACTCGTTCTGGCTGCCGGACTAAATTGCTTAATGATATCGGTGAAAAGTAGCACGTCGTTGCTGAGGCCAACAGCTCACATGACCTGATAAAGCAAGACGCTCTTGGACACGCAAGCGTGCTCCGGAGTAGGCCCATTGGATGCATCTGGTGGATTCCGGGCACCAATAGATCCCCATGCAAGGTACTGAGTGACTGAAAATGCTTAAAATAATTGCAGGGTAAGCAGTTTTTGTTATGCCCAGTTTTTAGTTTCTTACATTAGTTTACAATCTGAATGTAGAGCAGCAATTGTGCTGATATTCTGCACAAGACTGCAGGTAAAATCAGGCATAAACCGGCTCAAGGTGACATTCTGATACATCCAGAACATTTCTTTTTGAAATGATCGACTAAGAGTTGTGGTCTGACTCTGACGAGACTTTTGGGTCGCCAGGTTTCAGTCTTAGGATGCAAAGCAATACATTCCGCCCATAGACAACTTGACATCATTTTGCATCACGACCAACAGATTAGATTACCATTGATTATAGCTTCATAAACGTTTTGGAACAGCATTTCGACCTCAGCACCATTTATTAGCCTTGCAACGAAAGTCAGTATTTTCTTCCGAAATCATCATCTAATGAATACTGTTTTAATATCAATAAATCTCAGCTCCCAAGTCAAAGAAGGAGACACTGATATCTTATTTTTCATCTAGCACTTAGATAGACAAATATGAGATCGTGAGGAAGAATCATATAAGTAACTACTTGCGGATAAACACGGAAAACCTGTTGCATCGGATTTACATGTAAACGCACTTCACATTTTCGTCCTTTTGTTCGTGCATGTAAAACCTATGAGACTTCTGCGTAATCTAGGACTGCATTCCCTTGCCAGCGTGCTGCAAACTTCCCTTCAGAGCTGCCCTAATCTTCCCCCAATGGTCACGCAGTAGATAACAGTTTGTCCTGTTGAAAATGTGAATGAAAAGGCTTACGTCTCTACGGTTTAGTTAGCAACGAATTTGGGAGTTGAAGTAGCTTCTGCCAGGCAGTTTTTCATAGAGTACTTCCTGTGTTCTATAGACAGTAAGTGATTGTTATCGCACTCTAGGATTCGTCGAGACCGAAGGTCGAGACGAAGCCTAGAGTGCGATAACTACCTTATTGCTTGACAGCGTGGCGGAGACGATTTGCACGGTTTCAGCACGCTGTCATACTTTTACACTTCAATCAACCATTTAGAAAATTAAGTAGAGCGAACGCTTCAATCTATTCATCTTGTCAAAACTGTTAATCAATCTGAAACAGAGCTACCGATAGAACGCTAAGTTAGCATCATCATAGCGTCAACCATTGATAACAATTATTCGATTTCTATGGCTTAGAATAGAAATGTAATGGTTTACCAATTGCTCCATTATAAAGTTTTAAAAGATCTTAGCGTCGTCAAAGCGTTGTTTATCAAAATATCTCGCAAGTGTTTCAGATTATCTCTATGCTTAATGCAGACATTAAATAATATACTATAATAACTTTTGCGATGATACTTGGGCTAACCATTGTAAATCTCACCGTCAGAACGCTAAGTTAGCGTCTTTATAGCGCAATCTTTCATGAAACGACGCTACGTAAATTAGAATGAGCGTTGCAGTAGAACTTTTTGACAATAAACGGCAGATAAAGCGATTTTCATTTATGATTTGTATGGACTGTTTTAGCTCGAATCAGGCAATTTGTTGTTTACTCAGCGTATTATGGACAATGACTTTTCATCTGATAAATAATCAATACATAAATAAGAGCTGAAAGTGCAGTTATTGAAGACTGAGCTTGTTTTTGACATTAATTTAATAAACGCATCTCATGGCCACTATGAAATGATTAGTGGCATCTATTTTAGGACAATGTATTGGAAATGGAGCGGTTTAGCTTTGTTAGTACACAAGAAATTGAGGCTAGTGTGCAGAGGTCGGTTACCGAGAATAACCGAAGAGCAAACGTTTTTGCCCCTAGGGTGTACGAGGAATGGATAGCTGCAAGAAATGTGACTTTTGATGAGTGCCAATATCCAGATCTCTCGAGCTGGCCAAATGTGGGCACAGATCTCCTGATTCAAGTATTGTCTCATTTCGTTTATGAGATTCGCCGCAAAGACGGCAAGGAGTACCCACCATCATCTATTTATGGCATCATGTGTGGCGTCATGCGCTACCTGAGAGACGACTGCAACCGCCCTGACCTCAACTTTTTCAATCAAAGTAACAAAGAGTTCCACTATCTGCGACGCTGCATCGACTCGAGGATGCATGAGCTGACAAGCAAAGGCGTCAGAATCTGCAAGAAGCGAGCTGACCCTGTTGTTACTGATGACGAAGAAAAACTATGGCGCTCAAATGTATTTTCTACGAAAACCAGTCGAGGGTTGATGTCTACCGTCTACTTTTACACCAGCAAAGTGTTTGGTTTTCGTTCTCGTGACAAGCACCGAAGCCTGGCAATGGACCAATTCGTTTTTGGTGAAGATGCCGTTGGTCGTTTCGTTCGGTTCTCGGGCAAGCAAAGTAAAGATAATCGATGTGGACTGCAGCACCGTCATGTAGCTGTTAAGGATCTGAAGCAGTACGACTCTAATTTCCCTAAATCAACGTACAAGCTGATTCAGACTTACTTCGAAGCTCTGAAGCGGTGCGGCATTCAGGAGGGCGCGTTCTATCGCAGACCGTTGCAGCCAATCGCTGGAAAAATCCGATACGCCAAAGTGCCGATTGGTGTCAATTCCATCTCCCAGTTACTGCCCAATGCTGCTGCAGCTGCCGGTTTGAAAGGGAATTTCACGGGTCACTCCGGGAAGGTATCCTGTGCTACCGCATTGTTCCAGTCGGACGTGGATGAGCAACTCATCAAAGAACGCACTGGACATCGAAGTGATGCGGTGCGAATTTACAAAAGGACCGCGATAGAGCAGCAGCGGAACATAAGTCGACTTCTTGACTATTCGCCGTCAAACAAGAAAGTGACCATAATGTCCACATTTCACTTATCACTTACTGATAAGAACTTTTCTTTGATTGTATTGTCTGACTTGATATAACATTCAGAAAAAATGATTTCTAATGGAATTTCCGCGTTTTGCTTTACATTATCACAGGGAAAAATAATAACCAAATATCAATGTACTGACTTATCAAATTGCTCCATTGTAGAGTTATTGAAGTGAACGCTATCGTAGCGTCATCATACCGTCAACTATTGATAACAATTCGATTTCCGTAGCTCAAAATAGCAATGCACTGGCTTGCCAATCGCTCTTTTGTAAAAGGTCTTGAAGTGAACGCTATCTTAGCGTTATCATAGCGCTAAGCAATTGGCAAGTGCTTCAGAATAACTATACTTTACCATCGTAAATATCAATTGTTCTATTTCTATGTCCTGAAATGGACAGCTGCATACAACGAAAACATTGCATACAATCACAGTGCAATAAGAAATTTTGACAGCCATGCAGCGATAAATTCTTTGATCATATTTATCGCACGATGAGGGTCATTCATCATTCGTCGAGCAATAAAATACCTTATTTGAGTTAATCGATTCCTATGGTAATATTTTGTCGCGAAATAATTCTGTCTGTGATACAAAAAATGCGGTTCATTCTCATCATACTACTTTTGAACGCCCACGCACGCCCACTCAGTTTTTATTCAGAACTCATTTCGTTCAGGCGAGAAATTTCCCTAGAATAGATGGAAATGAACTCCGATTTGTTCTAGAATCGCCGTGAGTGAAATTAAACCATCCGTACGGTCGTTGGCAAGAGATGAATGATTTTATCATCACGACGGTCACAGCGGACGTTTGTTAAATGATTTCAAACGGGAAGCCTCACTGTACTGTCAGTATGAAGTAACATTAGTCCATTTCATTATACAAAAGTAAAATAATGTTTCCAGTCACTTCTTTCTGAGTGAGTTAGTAAGAAAGAGAAGGAAAGTTGGCTGAAGTGTTAAAATCAATTCCATTGATTTACAAGAAAAACAAGAGCCTGAAAATGTCCAACTTTGTCATCAAATTTGCGTGTCTTCAAACTGAAGTTGACATGAAGTGGAACACGTCTTCACACAACTGAATAATAAAGAGAAAGAGCAGATTAGTGATGTAGATATTTTTGGATTGAAATTTCAGCTGCGCGGTTGTTCGGAAGATCATTTCAAATGAAGTCACTAAATATACCTCTAATTTCGTTTTTCATGCCTCAAAGCGTTGAATGTACATAACTATGACATCGTTATTTATGAGCAGGCTAAGCGTTAATTACTACAATCATCGTATTCTTGCATTTGTTTGCAAGTTTTGATAATGAACTTCTCTGATGATTGACATATTTTCAAACTTCATTTCTAACAACGAAATAATGAGGTCAAAATGAAATGTAATAAACAAATACGTGTTAAAGTTTTGAAGATTTTTGAAGCGAATGATGCTTCATGCTGTAATTTTCGAAGAACTAATATCTCTCTCCCAATTTACGACTTGCCGGTTTGTGTTGATCACAATATGATCATGGCCACCGATTTTCGATGGCGTGTGCTGGAAATCGACCGGTTGATGTTTGCAAATAATTGGTATATATTATTTCAAACTTTATTCGATTCTCCTACCTTTCAATTACATCGTACATTGCCGCGCCATACACCGTTCAATAGCTTATGTTCTTAACTTTTAAGTGAGATACATTCGGGAGATGTTAGAATGGAAGTTTGAAATCTTTCTAAGTACAATGACGCCACAAAGAATCGTCTATGGTTTGCAGATCAATTTCGTTCAAATACTTTGTATCATAGTTGAACTTGTCAGGGTTCATGCAGTTGTGCAAGTTGCTGACAGCACATTGAAAAACAGCACATTCTAAAAGAGGAGAATGCAGAAATGGCAGTCTTGTGAAAGCAAAATGGATAATGAAATATTTCTGGGTCGCTGATTTCAAGCACGAGTAATGCACGTTCCGCAAATCGACATAACAAGTCAATATGTGTCTGATTATGATCTTGATGACCCATTTATTTGAATAACTATTTAAATAGTCCACTTGTAACTAAACCCAACGACCGTTGATTAACAACTTCAAGGCCTAACGGATTAAAAATCACTTCTGATCACATTTTCATGGATAAAAGTAATTTTCTCAAAACTGACCATTAACAATCGAAATGTAAAATGACAGCAGGATGAATAGGGCATTTTTGTCCTTTGATCAATCACCATTATGTACTGTCATAGTGCTGCTTTCGCATTTCGCATTTCATTTCCGAAAATATAGAAGTTATAAAAACGTTTTCGAAATCGAAATAATAAAAAATTATAAAAACGCTTTTGAAATCGAAATCGAAACTTCTAAAATAATAAAAACGTTTTCGAAATCGAAATCAAAATTATAGAAATTATAAAAACATTTTCGAAATCGAAATTGAAATTATAAAAATTGAAGAATGAGTTTTCAAAATCTAATTGGTGCATTTCGAAAACAGCACTATTGATGGGATTATAGGAGCGACATTTCAAAATGATGAACATACAGAGCGCTTTAAAGGAATTCTTTCTCTGTCATCCTGTCGCTGCTGTATTTTGCAAATTAATTATTGTTTTTTACATGTAGACATAATCTTTAGACAAGGGGCAACAATCCAGATCAAAATTTGAGCTGATAAATATGAATGCCAACCAGAGAGCAAGAAAACCAGCACACAAAATTTGCTTTCTGTCCCAACTAGGCCCCACGGCATGTGCCATAATTTTCATGCAGTTTCAATTCTAGGACTTTCTACGGCATTGTTAATTTCTGTGCTTGACAATTTAGTACGAGAGTTCCTGACATTTTCTTCCTAAATTCGCGTGCGAGCTTCTTATTTTTTTTGAATTTGTAGATTGTCACCCAACATTAGCAAAACTACAGATCTTAGGCTATAACTCCAGTCGTCTTGCAAGATACGGAGGGGAGGGTCAAACATCGCAAAATCCCATTTGTTTTTGTAAATATAGATCCATGTATTTCTGAGTTCGGAACACTTGATAACGTGATGCTCTTCTAACATTCGTTTCATAGCTCAAAATGAGATTTGTTATTTTTATAATAATTGCGATTGCACTTTTCAGGCAGATTTCTCCCGCAGTTTGTAGAAATGAGACATTTCTGGGCATAAGTAGCTTGCTGGACTTTCTCGAAATTAAATTCGAAATCGACTTTTTCGAAATGTAAACTCTCCTCTTTTTGAAATCACATTTCTTAATAGGAACACATGTCAGCGTGATGATGAATTAGGTACGCGGAGAAGCTATTTTTCTGAACATTCTTTCTATTTATTGATCGTCGAAATGTGAACTTCAGAGAAGTTGTGATGTCCCGTCTAGTATTTTTCTAATTCTAATTTAATTCTGTCTTCAATGAATGTCATCCTCCGGTTATCACACTTTCAATACCTCAGTATCCATGGTGTCTGAGCATCTGCTCTGCGTCTGCACAGATGTTGTAAATAACAGTCCGAGCGTAGAAGCAAAACCCCAGCGATTGTGAGAAAGATTTTTATAAAGCTGTTACTTTGTGGAATTAGCACATATGCGAATTCTCTATTTCTCCACTAATAGAAATCTTGATTTATAGAGCTTGTCTTGAATGTGTGACTGAACTAGTTCACAAGGATCGTGAGCTTCAGCTGAACGACATTCATGCTTTTAAAATTGAACTTGAAGTGAACGGTCGCATGTTTTGGACATGAACGGGACTAGAACGCTCCCGCTTATTATGTCATTCTTATGCTCACACATGATTGGCCGAAATTATCTACATGCACATGTAGGCAGGAATGCTTCATACAGAATTGTTTTTACACCTGTCAGACGTTAGACGCTCATGATGACACGCGTGCACAATGCAGAGCTCTTATAAATGTTAGATGTTGACGTTTCTGGGGCAGCAATAGTGAACACCTATGAGGAGCACCCATTCTGATGTAGCAAATGAAGATCAATAAACAAGAGAGACATCAGTAGCCGATATGTTTAGAAGTCCTTAAATGAGACGGGAGTATGTAATCATCCATTGAACCATGTATTGGCATAATCAAGTTTAGGAGTCGTTTTACTAATGTCCCGGTCAATGAGACCACAGATATCATTTGTGATGTGTGGCATCGTCGATCCGAAAAGGGGAATTTGCCCATCACCGCCGTCTCCAAAAATGTGAAATATGTTTTTGACGCGAAGCCTTTCTGACAAAAGGATAGATTGACCCTGCGCTATCCCCGAAGTGGACAATTTTTGGACATCTTCGTAGAACATTATACATTTAAGAAATCGGAAATATTGAAACACCTCGTCGATATCCATTCAGCTTCACCCTTCACTGTTGATGACGGATGCCACTTTCTTGATGTCCAGTAGCATCTAGATGTATGTCTGCACACATCAGTGTACCGCAAACCAACATTTGCTGGGCTGTACCATGGACATCTATGGCTGTACGTATATTATCAAGCGTTTTGTCCCACCAATCTATACAAGCTTCATTTGGTCGGAGGCCTATCAACCGCAGTAGCAAGCTATGTTCTACTCCATACATGATATTCAGCTGAGGTAGAAAACTAATATCAGCATGGAATTGTATAATTGAAGTAAAATAGCCATTAAATATGCCAAGGCCTACCTTTTCAAAAATAGTTCGCATTGATTTTGCTGCTGTGAAAGTGGCATGCATTATTCCAAATACTTGAAGATGCCGGTGTACTTACGGGAAATAGTGCTGTAAAGCGTAATTATTACCGGCAATAACTGCACACACCAATAATTGCTGGTGAATTTGCATCACTAGCAGGAAAAGTATACACAGAAATTCACTTCAGAGCTGAAGTTGTCTTCTCCGATTCGCCCAAAAACTATGGAGAAGATATTGGCTGGTATACATCATGTATTATCCTTCGTACCATTATGTCAGTGGCACATCAGTATGCCAGCAGCTGTCATGAGAACTATCCGTCACACAGAAAAATGGACCTCAAAAATGAGCTTACAGTTTACTCCTCAAAGTTGCCTAGAAATTTTGAAACAAAGTGAAATAAAATGCATTTTATCATATATGTAGCAGTTTGAGTTTTCGTATCAATTTAATTGGAGTTTGCGCGGAGCTGTCGCGCACTGTATACTGTCCGTTTCATAAATAGCTAGAAATTAGTCAAAACAGCAACATTTTATAGTAAACAGTAAGTTTTAACTATAATGGAATGAATTTGTTTCATATATCACACTAAATATTTTTCTTTGCTATATGTTGGCCTAGTAAGGGCCTAGTCCTTAGAACATAGCGTTCGAAGTTCATGTTTTCCCTCATAACATGCAGTGAACAGCGACCATCACTCCAAACGGCTCCCTAGATGAACAATTTCCTGCAATCGTCCTGACTCCTCGATGTAAAAAAACGATAAGGAATGTCTTGCACATACTTCAGCCATCTTTGAATCTTAATTGGACAGCTGCCTCATCCGACCAAACAATACGTGACCACTGATTCCGCCAGTGTCAATGTTTCATTGAAACTGTACTCTCAGTTTCTTGTGTCGCTTGGACACATTCAGCTTCGATGGTCTCCTACGACTGGAGTCGTTCGACTCCTTAAGTCGTCTTCAAACAGTTGTCCTGGAAAGAGTTGAACCTGCTGTAAGCTCAGATAAAGAGGTAGAGAGATCACTATCGACCACACTGGTTATGCAGCGATTTGACCAGCAAGAAGTCAGCCTTGGTCGGCCAGCGGCCAGGACAGGCCGCTGGCAGCTTCTTCGCAACCAAAAGTAAATAGTACTTTTGGGACTTTTAATTGTTGCGACACTGGCCGGCCACTTTCGATCAAAGCCTCGCCTTGACCCCTAAGATAGCCTTTCTGGTAAGCTTTCAGTACGCATGCTACTGAGAGACACAAAACAAATAAAATGAATGAATTCGATCTCTTTCGACTACACAGCATTGCTCTCGTCTGTCTAGACAATGAACAGCCACTGATCGACAGCCGCATAGTAAAGAAATCCGTCTGTGTGAGAAAATGCTTGACCTGTCAGGCATGCATGCGGGAGAGTGATAAGTCACGCTTTCTGGCTAGCGATGAAAATGAGGATTGAATTCCAAACAAATTGCAAAAGATTAAAACATTATTTAGTCTACTGACTGCTATATTTAGAGTATAGTCATGAAATTTTCACAGGAGCAATTTCAGAACATGAAAAGTTTGTAACATATAGAGTTTGTTGAATGTGGAAACGACTTTCTACACATAACTTACGAATATCAGAACGTTTATTCTCAAATTGAAAACACGTTTCTGGGGTGATAAAATGATAAATGAAATTAACAAGTCAATGAGGGCACTGATGATATCCATAAATAATGAGAATACATACATGTAGATCCACTTGCGTTATTACGATGCGCGAATAGCATGGAATATTTACAAATGATGTCGATGTGTCATGAAAAGATTAAAACTATGAATGAAATGCTGGAAGGAGAGGACAATCAATGGTTCATGTATTTCAGTGAATGAAGTTAAATCACGAAACAGCACATAGTAATTATAACCACATTAGCGAAGACATATATAAACGGCATGATTTTATTATATGTTTTATTAATGAGTGGAATCCCAGATCACTTTACATCAAACTATGCAATCTTAATTATTAAGAGGTCCGGAACAGAATGTTATTAATAGATAAGTAATGCATGTATGTCATTGAGCAATGTGCATATATCTTGTTAATCAGTAGTAAATGATAATGCAGTTCATCTTACCTGCAAAGGATCGCGATTTATGAAAAATTAAATATGTTAAATTGGCGATGTTCCGGACCTCGGTGACTTCGTATATGCTTCGAAAGCTAGACTGGAAATTCTAGTGCGATGTCTCGCTCTTTGTTACTGTTGAACCGTATTCACTCTGTCAATCGATGTTACAGCCAAATTTGCATGGTTGCAAACCAACATAGCTTTAGTTCTGACGTCATTTGCCGCTTTGATATATTTACTTAACTTAACAATGCTTCCAACATTCAGTCTTTGTAACAAACCATAGAAATTTTGCTTCGAAACATCAATAAGATATGGTATGTAACGCAATCTGATATCATTATACACTGAACATTCACAAACAAAATGAAATACAGTTTCTATTGTTCTATCATTACATAAACTGCATATTCTTTCTTCATATTCTAATCTATTTCGATAACTTCCTGTTCTTACCGCTAAATTATGATTTCCACACATCATTTTTAACAATGGTGCTATATCTTTATGTGCTAAATTTAGGGTCAGATAATGTTTTATTGAGCAATCAAATTGTGCTGATTCCAAATAATCGGTTCCAGTGTGACTTCTTTTGGCGTCATTTATCCATTCAGTTCTAAAATGCTCAGTCAATCTAGTTTTAATAATATTTTTACATTGTCCAATAGTTAAATTTAAGTTGATTATGTTTTCTTCAAGATGTGATAGATTTAATCGCTTGATAAGTCCTCTTATTCTCCAAGACCATGTATATAAGTAGTTATTGCTATTCGAACTGAGTGAAATATGATCAAAGCAAATTTCCATAATACATTTGTTCTGACTAAAAAGAATTCTAATCCAAAAATTGATTGCTGCTTTATAGAAATAATATTCTAGAGGGAGTAATCCAAATTCACCTATCAAACGGTAGTTTGCAGTTGTAGCTGACAGATGACAGAAACGTTTATAGAATTGAAACTGTATTTTATTTAATTCAGACAATTTGTTATGAAAGCAAAATTCTCCACCGTACATCATTTTTGATAAAGCTAGCATTTCAAAGGTATTCCTTACAATTGTTCCATTAACTTCTCCAAGTTCTTTCAATTTTTTGTTGGTTAGGTAGGCTGATGGATTTCCTTTTTTAGTTAGTGAAAGTAAATGTTTTTTAGTATTATTTGATATTCAAAATCCTAAGTATTTATATTCTTTGACTATTTCGATTTGCTTTGTATCATTGTTTAAGTTAATATCTAAGTAATCATTTTCAGATGCAACATTATGAATCATAATTTTCGTTTTGTCGTAATTAATTTTAAGACCATTGACGTTGCAAAAATTGTTGACTATTTCTATTTGCTTGAGCAAGCCAACTTTATCATTACTCATTAGGAGAATGTCATCTGCATATATCAGACATGGTATGTGAATACTGTCAATTGTCGCGGCATTTGTAACTTCAATATTTGCGTAAATTTCTTTCGCCAAAGAGTTCATGAATATAGAAAATAGGGTTGGTGATAAACTATCTCCTTGAGGTAGACCCTTTTGTAGATTAAATGCTTCAGATTCAACACCATCGTACAATATTTTATATCTTTTATCCGTAATTAATCTTTTCAGAAGGTGGAGAAAATTACTATTTGGAAGCAATGAATGCAGTTTCTCTATAAGTATTGTTTTGGGAATCGAATCAAACGCTTTTGATAAATCTATGAAATTTATATATAAGGAATGCTTACTATTTTTGTAAATTTGCAATATTTCTTTTATTATATAAATATTGTTCATTGTTGAGCTTCCTTTTTGAAATCCTGTTTGACTTAGATGAATGACATTACGTTATCCATTTCAATTCTTTATGAAACAATCTGCTGTCATAGATGACAATCAAGGCCCGTTGGACCTAACCCGAACGTGTGCTAACTCTACGACGATCTAAACCGAACGCTAGATATTAAGAAGAAAAAAGCTATCTGCAAGTATGCTGCAAGTCATCTTATCAAAATGATTATATTTTATAGAGAAATGATAATAACCATGAATTTCTACAAGACACTGACAAGGTGCCGTTACTTAACAATTGTGAACCTTTGACACGGCCATTGTTAAATCGTCGCTGTCATGACAACACGCATCTACGAAATAATATTGTTTTCAATGCACACGTGAGCAATCAATGATAACAATGAAATCTCTTGAATGAAAGTAAAGCTTCAAGCAATGCACAATAATGGCACAATAATCGCAGGCATTTTCACTTAGATGCACTTGTCAACGACTGTATGATTGGATTAGAATTAGTCACATGTGTAATTCTAAGCGCTTCAATGGTGGCCCCACTTTATAGCCGATTCATTTACTTTTCTCGGTGCACTGAAAATTGCACTGGTTCTGGAACAAGCTCCCAAATAAATGAATCGGCAAGGCGCGCATTTGAATTCCATCAACAAGTGGTTTTTTCAGGAAAAACGGCTGTTATGGAGAAATTCTCTTATATATTGGGAATCGTAGAAATTTCTGTGTTGGCCAAGAACTAAAATATGCGGGAGTGTACTACTAGGTCGATCCAACGCATTCAGAAGTGATATTGCCTGGATTAACATCGCATGTTGATTTCTTGAGTGCATCACGTTCACAACGTGTGTTGGCGTTCAACAGTTCCGCATCAAAATACTGCGATAAATGATGAACGACTCTATTAATTAGCCATCGAACACTGACACCTTTTTTGTTTGCACAAAATACTGTATCTTCCATGACCCATTTAGTCGAGATGAATTAATTGCTTATTTTTTTATTAGTTCATTAGTTGCTTCGCAGGTGACATAGATGCCGTCATATTTCCTACTCATCAAGTCATCTTCAATATAGAAACTAGCAGTTTCCTCATGGTCATTGCTTGCAAATCTTCCTCAATTAATTCATTCGGCATAAAATCCTTCATCATACAATTTTTCACTATTTGATTCATTTCTAACTGGTCACATGTTTACTGTTGCTATAGAAACTCAGTGCACTCAGGCGTACTTCTGCTTCTAAGCAGAGCAGGAAATCAGCTGATTTTGAGAACGACCTTGAAAATTTAGTGTTGTTCTGAAAACAGAAAAGAATAAATGAATCGAGTTACGTCAAATTGATGTTGTTCTGGAATGAGAACATAATTAATGAATTGGCTATTAGTTCCCCCGAATGTGCCGCGACCACAGAATTAGATTGTTTGATCGTGTCACTTTGCTAGAAGTGCAAACTGATTCAAACAGATGGCACATGCAGGAACTTATTAAGTGGGCAAAAGGAAATTTTTAATACCTTACAGAGATAGGAAAAATAGTCGTGCGGATTGCTCTGAATTCCTTCAAAATGCTCCGATCGTCACGACTCCTTCAGATTCGAAGAATTCAGATCATTGCTCAAAACTTTTCTCGATAATGTTGGGTCCTCCGATCATTTTAAAAAAGTTAGCAGGCGCATGAAAAAACGTTCACAAACTTCTCTGTAGAACTTGACATATACTGTCTCTTTGCTGTTTGATCCGGTTGATAACAGTCACTGAAACGTCGCATAATTTGGCGTTTAATGTTGAACTGGCTGCTCATTGTTCGATTGCTATGGTATTTAGTCAACAGATTGTGCCATTTCATTAACGCTACATGTTCCAATGTTTCCCTTCTAGTCAAACTGAAGAAGAGACGACCTGTCTAATTCTGTGGCCGCGACCTTGAGTCAATTTCCATTCTAGTCAACTTCAGATAAACAAACTATTTCTATGTTCGTGAGTGTCGGATATCCATGGTCATATCACTTCATCTGTAGCACCTATAAATATTCCGTTACGTATTTTTCAATGCATTGCATCCTCTTACAACTGCCAAATGACACTATTTATGTAGACCTAGAGAAGCAGCAATCCAAAATAGAGGCAGTTTCGGCCTCTATTTTCCTGTAGGAAAAATATAAAAATGTCCTACATGCACTAGGAAACTAAAACCCTTGTTTTATTTTACGATTTGAAAATTAGACCTAATGAATATGTACCCAATTGCGCGGACATTATCAATCAGCCTGTCGTAAACAGATATACTTTGCTTAACATACTTCCGTGGAAAATGTAGGAATCACAATACCGTTTGTGCCGGTTGTTCATTTGGAGCGTGTTAAAAAAGTCATGTTCATATTTGACTTGTTGACATTTCGATAGCAAAATTTGTATCCCGTGATTGTGAGAAGTGATCCAATCCTCGAAATTCACTCAAAATTTATTTGCCTACATCACTAAGTCATTCAACGTAATTGATACCAATTACCTTTGCATGTTATTATCTTTCATAGGAGCGACAATCTTAATGCATAGATAAATACCGGCTCCATCCTCAGGAATTTCAATTAATTAGGATCAGACGCATGTGGAGACTGAACTTTTGACTGGGACATGTACTTTTAAATGTATAGCCGGCTTGCGTTCTCACGAATTCCACTGACATTTCCACGAGACAGACAGACACACTGTTTACAAATCAGCGTTAATTGATAATATTTACCTCAAATCTTTGGGCGACTTTCTGTCCTTGAAATTGTATTGTCACGAAGCCTGCCGCCCATACAGTAAGTATATTAGGTAGAGTAGCAACTCAGCATTTATTAAATCGCCAATGTGTATTCAGTTTCGATTTTATTAAATGAACATGAGTCGAGACCCAGTACCTCCTGTGTGATATGCAAATTTCCACACTTTTGAGTAAATTAACACAAATCTGACTGATCATGATAGCAATACAGAATAAGGAATAGTAGTCCACAATCCTAAATCTCATGTCAATTTGGAGAGACGATAATTTCTTAAATTAGCAATTCGATGGGTTGCCATTACTAAAAGCCATTACCATTACTTTGTTTTATGCTATGCCTACTTTAAATCTACCATCAAACACACAAAATTGTATCTCGAATAATTATAAAAAATTATGCACTCAATATCCGGACTCACACGTGACCATGGACCCCTAGATATACAACTTCTGGATAGGAAATCAAAATTATTCTATTACAGCTGTGTAGATCTAAACGTCTGAAAACGCAATTTAAAAAATACTAACTATTGATTTAGATTTTAAATGAATGCCATTTCACGAAATTAATGACTGTTGAATTATTGTTTTATTTCATTCAATTGCTTCAACATGTTTTGCTAGTCAGCGTTGCACAATTGAGCTTCACAGCATTGCCTTCGTTGGCTGAAGGCGACAAATTTTTTAACGAAATGTTTTGCGAAGCAATAGAAAATACACTTGACAAAAGATGTATCAGCATTATGACCATGGGTGCAGTGGGTTCTACCGATGAAATCGTCAAAGTGAACGTTGATTGCATTACCAGGTATCGAACAAAATGCTTGTCTGTGTTGTCCAAATAATGATGTCGCACTGTGAAATTGCACTTTATTTCCGAGAATGTCTTCCATGCTTTGGCTCATCAAGAACGATCATCTATGCAACAGAACGAAAGAAGTTTATAAAATAAAATATGTAGCAAAATGTAAATGAAAATGCAAAATGCAAAATGAAAGTCTCACTTTCGGCCTCGTTCCCTGCAGAAACTCGCTCCAGCTGCCGCACTATGGTAATGTGAACCTATGCAACCGTCCATGCAACCAGTTTTGCCTTCCTTTTTATAGTTTCACCGACGTTCGATTGAGAATGATTTTATGAAGCATCAACCATTCATTTTGATGATTTGGATTTGATTGATAAGAATGTCTATAACATGGAACAAGAATTTATCACCTTAAGAAGGAATTTAGAATGACAATCTAAGAAGATTTTTCGCAGAAACCAAATAACGTTTTTCCTGACTGACCCTGCATATGTCGCATTTATAAAATAGTCCTACAGTGTTCTGTGGGGCTACGGGGTTGGGTATCATGACATTGTGAAAAGCAGGCATTCGAATATCTTGTCAAAATTGTGTAGGCGCAATTATTCATCTTGTGTTGGAGATAAACTAATTACTGTTCAAATACTTTAAATGCGTTTAGAAGAAAAAATGTGAATTCACTGCTCCTATTTATAGAGAATTGAATTAAACAACGAAATTCTGTCAAACCGGAGATTAACATTCGTGTAAAATGTCTCTTCAGTTGTCAGATGAGTTAATGAATCCATTCGTTTCAGCTTTCTTACTTATTTGGACGTTTTAATTCAATTCTTCTTCATTACTTGTCGACATTTACGAGGCTTCACATGCAGTTCGACAAAAAATTATCGTTTGAATATAAAGTTGTTCAATTCCAATGACCATCAAAGTACATCAAGACCCGAAAATGTGAAAGAAGAAACATGCATACGATATCATGAATTTCCATGTCCAGTGTTTTCGAGTATCAACTAATATTAGACGAGAATCTTGCAAACCTTGTAGTTTGATTAAGGTTGAGAAATATTTATTGAATTGTTGACTTTGTATATTTTTGCATATCCTGAGCAGTAACAGCGAATAATGTGTTAACAGTTCAGTTATATATATATATATATATATATATATATATATATATATATATATATATATAGTAAAATAAGATGAGAACTCAAAGAAAAACTCCAGAATTGCAAGCACAAGCGCTTTCTTATCTTCAGGTGCCTCGCTGAACAAGGAACAATATCAGTTAAGCCTTATAGGCAGGGATATATCAATTTACGATATTCAAATTTTAACAGGAAATAGAAGGAATAGAAATCAATGTATATGTACATGTAAGTGGTTATCAAAGTTTCATAGTTTGGAGACGGTATATATACATGTATGGAGATATCAAAAGACAAGGAGGATCATAGTAAGTTAGTCACAGGTTATTCAATGTGGGGTGAAATTTATCTATAAAAAATCGTTCTTTACAACGTCGAAGTATGCTGTCATCACACCTTACTTTGTAGAATGGAAAGATTTTAAATTTTCTTTTTCCACACGTATCAATATGTCCACTAACGCGTATTTTCCTGTATTGCGGGTGACAATTTTGTTCTTTATGGATTCGAGTACGTTCGCGTAGTGTGTTGCCTGTTTCTCCAATGTAAAATTGATTGCATCCCATGCAGGTAAGTACATATATCACATTTTGTGTTGAGCATGTCATTGAGGTTTGTATTTTAAAAATAGTTCCATTGAAATTATATTCACAGCCTTCAAGCAAAACTTCGCATGTTCCACACCGGGAATCCTTACACCTTTTAACCATGGGAATTTCTTGGCGTGTGATAAATTTTGAAGGACATAAAATATGTTTGAGATTTTTTGATTGTCT
Source organism: Prostheceraeus crozeri (assembly GCA_907163375.1). Lineage (NCBI taxonomy): Eukaryota > Metazoa > Platyhelminthes > Polycladida > Euryleptidae > Prostheceraeus > Prostheceraeus crozeri. The sequence continues at coordinate 149,141 of CAJQUW010011536.1, read as the reverse complement.
GCGGCTATTAATAAATTTGTTGTCTCTGAAAATGTCTTTAGTTTTTTCATCATTTTGCAGAATTGAGTTGGTGGGTGATAGGACAGGTAAGACATTCGTGTTTCTCGGGTTATATGTATGTACAAACGGAATTATAGAATCACTGTCACTTTTCGATTTGTGTTTGGTCTGCAAAAGTAATGAACGATTTAATTTTAAGGCATTGGAAATTCCATCATTAATTAGTGAGACTGGATAGCCTTGCTTTGATAGAATGGTTTTCAATTCTTCCAGTCGATTTAGTCTCGTCGATAAATCACTACAAATAACGCATATCCGTCGCGCAAGGTTATATGGTATAGCGCGTTTTACAGCACGTGGATGGCACGATGAAAAGTTCAAATATTGGTGACTATCCGTAGGTTTGTAATATATATCCGTATATATCTTCTCTTCCCTTTTTATTATAAGGACATCTAAAAATGAAATTTGCTCATTGCTTACTTCCATAGTGAAAGTAATATTTACATCCAGGCTGTTGAGAATTGTTTTGAATTGATTTAATTTTTCCGCATTCCATCTCCAAATAATAAATCCATCATCTAAATAACGTTTCCAATTATCCATTATTTGATTGGTAATATCATTTCCCCAAAGTTCGTATAATTGCTTCTTTAATTGTATCTCAAGATAGCCTAAGGTCAAATTTGCGTAGGTGGGGGCCACCTTCGTCCCCATAGCGGTTCCTTTTATTTGTTTATAGTTGTTGTCACCAAATGTAAAAGTGTTATTGCATAAGACCATCTTCAGACATTCCAATATAAAATTATGATTAAAGCGAGAATCAATAATATTCGGACAATTTTCAAGCCAAAATTTCACTGCTAGTAGTCCCAAGTCGTGGGGAATGTTAGTGTATAGGCTCACCACATCAAAAGTTACGAGCTTTGCGTCGATAGGTACGTGGTCAGGCAAATTGGACAAAAAATCATACGTGTCACGTATGTAACTCTGTATGTGAAGGCAAAAAGGTTTTAGAAGTATGTCCAGAAAATTACTAAGGCGTTGAGTAGGGGCATTTGGGCTTCCTACAATTGGTCTGAAAGGTAAGTCAATGGGCTGATGGACGGAAACATAATCTGAATTTTGTTCAGATATTGCTTTTTTGATACTGTCCGATTTGTGAACTTTTGGCAGTCCATAAAAATTGCTGCTTGTATATTCAAATTTTATCAAATAATCTTTCTCTTTCTTGGTTAAATTTGACCCAAATGATTGAATTGCTCTCTTTATTTTATTCAAGATTTTATTATCATCATTGGTTTCTAATTTCATATAAAATTCTTCATTACTTAACATTTCAAGAATCTTGCTTTCATAATATAATTTGTCCATTATTATAATGGTGCCACCTTTGTCAGCTTGCTTGATAATCAGGTTAGGATTATTCCTGAGTGATTGTAAAGCCATAAGTTCGTTGTATATAAGATTTCCACTAGTATGCATTGGTTTTACATCAGTGAGATCAATGTTTTCAAGAGTTTCGCATACATTATCCAAAACCGGATTTCTACCTTTTGGTAATATATATATATTATATGTTTTAAAAGGGACATGACTTTTTGACTTTTTTTCGAAATTTAAATTTTTCTGTATTACAGCTCGATGAGTTTTTGTCTAAAACTGATCAAAATGTGTTCTTTCTTAATTAATACAAAACAAACTCACCCCCAACCTCAAATTTCTAAAATGATATTCGCAAGAGATAGTAGGCCTACATTTTCACTTTTCAGAGCTTCAAAAATTTCTCATTAACAAAGATTGTTACCTCTAACTTGGTTTTATAATATTTAAAGATGTATAATTATTCCCTGCTAAAACAGGGGCATCGAGTTTGAAACATCATTTGGTGCTAAAATCAGCAAAATCAGGGACCATGTAGTGGCTCTCAGACATTTTGATAACCATGACCTATGAACTTTGTCTGTGTTTATCCATTTTTTAATGATCTATCCATTGACAGAAGAAAGATGAGAAACCGACTCAAATTGTAGATGCAGCAATTTCCTTGGAATTAAATTATCAAGGTGACGAAGCCCTTACGGAAATTGTCATGCTAATTTTGATAACAATGGTTTATAAAGACTTAAGATAATTCAGAACCAGCTATCATGAACTTATCATAAATTCATAAATACATTTTCGTGAATTCACAACCAATGTCCTCGAATTTGAATTTAATATCATCTAAAAAATCGGAAACCGATATCATCCAGTCAGATCATCCAGACGATCGGTCCACTAAAACTAGAAAAAAACATCATAAGACAAATGCAGCTATCTTCAAAGTGGGTACTTCGAAGTGGGTTCGATATGGGTACCATGTTCGAAGTTATCAACTCGCAGGGCAGAAAATGTATGTCGTCAACTGTCAGAATCTGGAATAGGCATTCACATACCTACACAGTCCGGCATGTATAGGTCTACCAGCAAAGAGGCGAGAAAACTTAAAGATGAAATGAAAGAGACTTTGAGTGTGGAACATTGGTCGCTACTTTTCGATGACAAGCGATTTGACAATCGAAAGTATTAAGCATTGGTTTTTAAAAAATGAACACTGAGAAATCAACGCGGTTGTCCAAGAAATAACAGCAGTCCTTGATGAATATAAGCTGTGGAGGAGCATAAAGATGATTGCTGCTGTCACAACTAATGTCAATACTGGAAGACGAAATGGAATTATCATTCAATTGCAAAAGTTGTTTGGTTTAAAGAACTAGAAATGCCTCAATTTATTGGTTATCAATACCAGCATATTCTCGATCGAGAATTTCGTTCGGTAATGGATGACAAAATACGAACTATTGACGGCGAATTTCAATGATGGAAATGAAGATATCACAGAAATAACAGGATTGCGTGACGATATGAAATATTTAATTCATTTGATCGGAGTTTCCTATTATTTGACAGAACCAAGAGGTTTCCTAAAATATATTCAGAGAATACCGAATTTACACAATGCAAAATGGAGCTCCCGGGCAATCCTCGCTTTCCTGGCTGACATTCTTTTACCAGAGAGGAGAGCCTCATTGTATGAAATTTGCCGCTTTATTTCTAGTGTGTGGCTGATTTTTGATTAATCAACCAATTGTACAATGCAACTGAGTATCAAACATTATGTAACAACAGCTTGCAGAAAGCAAAAAGCTATGAACTCTTTTGAAAACCTTTTGGAATCAAGAGCCTTCAAGACTGTCAAATTCCAAGAACTAATCAGTGTCGAAGGCGCCATAGAGAGTCTTCAAGATATCTATGACTTTTGCAGAAAGTAAGAGAGCGTTCAGTTAAAGCTTCTATTGTGTAGACAAAGAATGGAATGAGTGTCATTTTCACTTTGAGTATTCAGATAAGATTAGTGTGAAATATTCGAATTTTTGATCAATGAAATTAGATGATAATAATGATTATAATCTACAGGGTGGCGCACGTAAACCGACGGATTTTAAACTTTTATTACTCCTCAAATATTCATCCGATCGTCATGAAATTTCGACTCATACTAGTTTGAAGTATAGGATTTATGATCATTATACCTGTTGTACTGAGAATTGTCAGAAAATTCTGATTCTATTGACCGAATGACATGTAGTAAAATTGACATACCAACAATGTATCTTGACATGTAAAATTTAATGATAAACTCTTTCCCATTATTTCCCCCACGTCTTTATCAATAATGACCAAAACGAATTAAGGTAAATGTCATAGAAAACATTTATTAAATGAAAAACATAAGAAAAAAAGTGTTAGTAATCATCGAACTTCAACGTGTCCTCCTCCATTCTCGAGGACGGATTCGAGTCGCTTTTGGTAGGCCAGAGCAGTTTCTCGACAGATCTTAGTTGTCACTTCTTGAAATGCTTGTATGATGCGGTCTTTCAGGTCTTGCATGGATGTTGGCCGTGTATGGTAAACCTTGGACTTGACAAAACATCACAAGAAGAAATCGCAAGGCGTCAGGTCAGGTGAACGCGGTGGCCAGGGCATGTTAGGAGATCCACGTCCCATTCTCGTTCAACCACTCACGCACAGGAAGTCCCCAGTGTGGAGGTGCACCATCCTGCATGAATATCATGCTCCTGCCTCTTCTGTCCGACTGCACCGCAGGCCAAAATTCCTCCTGTAGCATCTTGAGATACCGGTCCTTGTTGACGGAGGTGTCGAAGAAGAACGGTCCGTAGATACCTGATTGGCTGATTGCCGCCCAGACGGTGGTGCGTGGCGAGTGCATAGACTCTTGCTTCATCCAGTGAGGGTTCTGGTTGGCCCAATAACGACAATTGTGGCGATTCACACCACCATCCAGATGGAAGTGAGCTTCATCGGACCAGGTTAGTTCCACTAAATGGCTCGGGTTGGCTTGGATGCGCTGTAGCTCCTGTTCTGCGAACTCCATTCGGTTTTCCAGATCTTCTTCGTGTAATCGCTGCACCACCTGGACCTTGTACGGATGCCATCCATAGTCATGGAGGATGCGCTGGATAGTGCGGCGACTCACTTGAAGGGCATTAGATGCACGACGGGTAGATGTGTTTGGGTCTTCCTCGAAGTGCCTCACAACTCGTTCCACATTCTGCTCCGTTCGTTCAGAAGATGACCGGTCCCGCTTGACAGTCACCACACTACCACTGGTGAACAGGTTTGTGTGCCACCGCTTTATGGTACGGGCATTCGGTGCTCTTGCGTTCTTGCCATACTCTGAATGACAAAGCCTTTGTACCTCCACTGGACTCTTGAGCCATTCGTACCAAGCCGCGCATTTTGCTCGTTCTGCAACCGAATAATCATCCATTCTTCTATGTTCGATTCTTTTCAGATAGTGATTTAATCGTTGAATGGTATTTTATATGACAAAATGACATGGAAGTAACTGAACAATATTCACTTCAAGACTGCGCACAATTTGTTGTGCAGAATACAATTCATGTTAAGTTAATTAACTTAATCTAGATTTTCGATGTCAACAAAATGAGTACATGTCATTCGGTCAATAGAATCAGAATTTTCTGGCAATTCTCAGTACAACAGGTATAATGATCATAAATCGTATACTCCAAACTAGCATGAGTCGAAATTTCATGACGATCGGATGAATATTTGAGGAGTAATAAAAGTTTAAAATCCGTCGGTTTACGTGCGCCACCCTGTAGATTATAGTAGGTAAATCAAAGTACTGCGCATATACCCTTTAATTAATGACAAATTAACTTTCTCTTATTAACTAGACAGCATCAGAAAATAATCAAATAATTAATTTACAAAAAAACTAGCAGAAATCACTATTTTACTAAAAAAATTCAATTTTTAATGCAAAACTGCATGATACAGGAACATAGCGCTAGAAAAAATTCATATCCCTAATATATACATATATATATATAAACCAAAAAAGCACTCAAGGAAAAGTCAGAGGTATCAAAATTCTCGACCGGTTTCGTCCTGATCTAAGCAGGCTAGTCATGGGAATGAAAATGATTTATTCAAACTCAATAAGAGATATTGCATGATTATTCGAAGGAAAAATATCATATTAACCGAAGGCCGCAGGTCTGAGGTTAATAACTATTTTTCCTGAGAGTAATCATGCAATATCTGTTATTAAACTATGTCAGTTTATCTAGTAATGTATTTTTTGCTATCTAGAGATCTCATTAAATCCCGTAATATCCCTGTCCCTGTTAAAACGAGGGGCAAATTAACTACGCATAGAAATCCCTCATATTGAAAAGAAGTGCATAGATAACAAAATATAATCAAATAAGTTAGCAACAGCAAATAGCATGTAAACTCAAAACAGTCAGAAAATAAGATTATTAGCGATGAATAAAATCGAACCTACCAAGGGTAAGATACGAAGTCAGAACTCGAATGATACATTACTGCCATCCGGTTGAGTAACACTGATCTTCTTTGGCGTGATGCCCAAACCCGAACAAAACGAGGCAACGTCGAATGGCTTTGTGCCACTAACATTATTACCAACAGGTTCCACAACATTTAAAATCGAACTTGACGTGGAAGCAACAGTGGACGAGCTCAGTACCTCTGTGGCTAGCCTCATCCGCTTCTCTCCTACGGCGTTGTAAACGTCTATACATTCAGATCGATGACCGGTCACCGTCTTTGCCAATTGCTTGTCGCCTGGAAAGAGTTTTAAAAGTCTCAAAGTTTATTGTTTAACTAATGAACAAATTTATGAGATAGACATACTTTAAAAATATAATTACTGAACTACCAGTCTAACTACAGTCTCTATACACATAACGTCCTAATAAATTATATCAATTTTCTTGTTCAAATATTTCAAAGAATACTTAATTCAAATCATTTGTTACAACAATATATATTTATTATTATATGTTTATATTATAATCATATCATTTTATATTTTCATATTATTTTGTTATAATTATTTTATTATATTTTCAGCAATACATACAGCAATATAAAAACTTATTTTCAATAAAATAATGCATGCAATTCAAATAATCCATTTATCGTTGATGCGAGTATAAATCGTAAGCTTTTATGCCACCTATGCTTACAGAAAAAGTTCAGTAAAATTCGGCAGTAGACCATTATTGATACATATAATCACGCTTAAATATTTATATATGACAAAAAATTAAAATGAACAATGAATATTTCATTACGGTTTCATTGACTTACCCGTTTTTTTTCGATTATCCTCGTGACCGTTGTGCGTCGGCCGCTTTGATTGCTGTAGTGGCGATCGTCCTCTCCTGCAGCTTCCATTATCGTCCGAAAGGTCATGTCAAGCGTATTGTGACCCATCGGCGAAGATAGATACCATCGTACGTTCGAATAGTGCGAATGCGATTGCAAGAAAAGCGCTGTCGTAACACAATTTTGGGGTCGCTTTTCGATCATGGTTTTGTAAATTTGAACGGTACATCGACTGCGATCGGTAATAGGATAAATCTTAACACGTTTTGGATCTACATTTCGATCTTTAAGTCCACACCTTTTCGTCTTCGACACTTTTTCGTTATACTCTAAAACCTCTTGGTCGTCAATCTTTCGAAGTTGTAATTCGCTCTCAGGACCAACTGTTAGCTCTCGGATTTCCTTTCCTCCTCGAAGCCCTAAGTGAATAGCTAGAAGATAAATCAATGTCCGGTTCAACTTTTTGGGATTATCAATACCTAAATAACCTCGCTCCCACAACGATTCTTCTTGTTGTTCGGTAATCGGTGATGCTCTTTTCTTTGGTTGATTTACATTAAGTTCGCCAGTTACTTTCATTGCTGCGTCCAATGCTGTTCTCGCATCAGCAAAATCTGGATCTGAAAATAGTCGCCATTGTTTTTTCTCCACGCGCTGTAACCAAGATCCAATCCCACAAACTAAGCTTCTGAGAGTTTCACTTGGATACCGATCCCCATTCACCTTTCTTACTTCGAAAACAAACTTCTGCAATGCAGAGTTGAGGCTGCCTTTAGACATTGTTCCTAGTGTAGCAAAACCTTCTTCCGAGAGATACATCAACTCACTGGACCCAGCTTCTAAGATCTTCCTATTACGCTCTCCAAGCCAGTCATCGAAAGTTTTTTGAGCCCAGTTAGCACTATTCAATGTAGATTTTGGTATTTGTTTCATGATGTTATCGGATACGTCAGTGTCGGTAATAGGCTGTGCATGTCGTGATGTTGATGGTGATGTGCCAGTAATTTCATCAAATCTTAATAAGTCATTAATATCAATCTCTTCAAAAAATTTGTCGATGTCGTTTTTGGTGTTCATGATGATGACTGCTCTAATGAAAAGGATAATTCCTTAGCTGCTGTCATGAAATACTACAAATTTCAAATTTCACCATGTATTGATCTCATGGTTATCTTAAACATAAGTTAATCATCCCTGTTAATTTTACCTCCCCGAATAGAGATCAACTATAACATTGTTAATCTGTCCCTCCCCGAATAGAGATCAACTATAACATTGTTAATTTGTCCCTACCCGAATATAGATAAACTGGCATAGTTTAAAACGGTTAAAGGAGTTTCATTGATATTTGCTGAGATATCTCGGCCAATTATCTGTCAAAATTCCCTCGGGCTATGCCCTCGGGAATTTTAACAGATAATTGTCCTCATTATTTCATTATTGCAAAGCATCTGGTGTTGAAGGACTGGCATCTGGTGTTGATGCACAACCAGACTGTACGAATCCGGCTGCGATGACCACGGAATAATGAGAAGAACTGGTCATAGATCAAGTGATGGACTGAAACCTTATAAAAGAATGGGTGAAATTCATGATTTCAACAGCAGCGCTCAAATTGACAACAGGCCGGGATCACTTAATCTCAGTGTAAACAATTCAAAAAAAGAACTCATATCGACAGCGTCAAACATGTTCAACTTCAATGCAGGTTGTATCGTGCATTTTTATCAAAGCACAAAATAGTGTTTTCTGTGATTTCGTATTTTTGCGAGTATATAAAGTTTGTAAAGTTTTCAGTATTCTTCAATTATTCCATTATTGTGGTTGGGATTTCATAGCTTTTAGTGGTCACTAACATTGATATCTGATTTTACTAAATCAGTCATGAGCTCCTAGGAGTACTTCGATATCTTAACTACTTATTAACCGCAATTATAGAATTATATAATACTCCTACGAATTAAAATTTACTACTTATTAACTGGTATAACTGCACCAAGTATGTATTATAATATACTCGTACATAAAATGAAACATTGAAATTATTCTATATTTAACTGAGGTCTAAGTAAAGAAATGAAATCAGTCTCCTTCTTCTCACGATCTATGCGACTGGAATGTACATTCATTTGGTAAATGGGAGCCGCTTCAAACTTCGAAGTGAGCTGTCTAGCACAAAGAGCTATGTGCTTGCTCATATTGAGAATTCTATACTCTTCATGGTCAATCTGATGCCGATGGGTAGTCAGACAGTTGCGAAAGATATCTCCCGTTTGACCTAAATAGACATCTCTACATTCGAGTCGCATAGATCGTGAGAAGAAGGAGACTGATTTCATTTCTTTACTTAGACGTAAATATAGAATAATTTCAATGTTTCATTTTATGTATATTTGAGTTTGAATAAATCACTTTCATTCCCATGACTAGCCTGCTTACATCAGGACGAAACCGGTCGGGAATTTTGATACCTCTGACTTTTCCTTGAGTGCTTTTTTGGTTTTTATTATTTATCATTTTGATTTATTCCATTATTTGATCCTATATATATATATATATATATATATATATATATATATATATATATATATATATATATATATATATATATATACGAGGTGTGATCAAAAAGTAACCGAACTTCTTCTCTTAGCAATATACAATCGGTCTAAACTCTTATTGTTCGATATCAGTGACAAGCTATGACCTTGAACTTCTCTTAGATCACGAGACATGATTTGAATCGGCATAGCCAGCTACAGCCAATAGCAATAGAGATAACTGTTCTCTCGCTGCGAAATCTGCTTTTCTCGATAAATTGATCATTCTTCCGTCGATCTTCGTCGAAAATGGAATTTTCTCACGAACAGCGTGTCAATGTCAAGTTTTGCTACAAACTTGGAAAGACTTTTACCGAGACATTTGAAATGATCAAGCAAGTTTACGGTGACAACTCCCTCAGCCGAACCCAGTGCTACGAGTGGTTCCGAAGGTTCAAGACTGGACGGGAATCAGTTGAAGATGACCATCGCTCAGGCCGGCCTTCAACATCAACAGATGCTTACCATGTGAGCCTGGTCGATGAACTAGTGCATTCGAATCGACGGTTAACAATTCGAGAGATGTCTGATGATTGTGACATTTCGTTTGGATCCTGTCAGAGCGTTCTGACTGAAAACTTGGGATGCGCCGCGTTGTGCCAAGTTTGTCCCGAGACTCTTGACACAAGAGCAAAAGGTCAATCGCGTTGCAATCTGTCAAGAGCTCCTGGATCGTGCCAACGACGATGGAAACTTCATGGAATCCATAATCACTGGCGACGAAACATGGGTTTACGGCTACGACGTGGAGACGAAGAGCCAATCCTCACAGTGGAAGGGGAAAGGATCGCCGCGACCGAAGAAGGCACGACAAGTCCGGTCGAATGTCAAAGTGATGCTAACCGTCTTCTTTGACGTTCACGGTGTTGTCCACCACGAATTCCTACCTCAAGGTGGCACTGTGAACCGCCATTACTACCCTGAAGTGCTTCGTCGCTTGAGGGAGAACATTCGTAGGAAGAGGCCTGAGCTGTGGAGCAGGAAATCATGGGTCCTGCACCATGACAATGCCCCTGCCCACTCATCGTTATTGATTCGTGATTACTGTGCAAAATCTGAAACGACTGTGCTTCCCCAGCCACCGTACTCCCCTGATCTTGCCTCAGCAGACTTTTTCCTGTTCCCAAAGTTAAAGTTCACGCTGAAGGGACGACGATTTGATTCAATCGATGAGATCAAGAAGAATTCGCAGGAGCATCTTCGAGACATCCCCAAAGAAGCCTTCCAGACAGCCTTCAGGAGCTGGAAACAACGTTGGGAACGATGTATTATTGGCAAAGGCGAGTACTTTGAGGGTGATAGCTTTGAATAGCTTGTATTTTTCCTTAATAAAGTTTTGGAAGAAAAGTTCGGTTACTTTTTGATCACACCTCGTATATATATATATATATATATATATATACAAGGTGTTTCAAAAGTAGGCTAACAGTAGAAATTGGCCTTGAAAAGCTATGTCTTAATGCTATAGATTAATAAGCTATGTCATAATAATCTTTTTCACGATGCCACAGATAGCTAATATGCCTTGTATTCGTAAGGGGCAAAAATTCAATACTCTTTGACATCGCGTAAATCATATTAAAATATCTCATGATCTCCAGTGTTTTCATGCCTACATATTTCACTACAACCCAATTTGAATCTATACCGATCATGAGAAGTCGAATAACTATCCAACATCTATCAAAAAAAAATTATTAGGAAACCATGTAAACAAGATAGTAGTTGTTTCAGTGTTACTGCGGAGAAGGAAGAACAGCTGACATCCAAATGTCCTTCACCTTTGTTAATTCCAGCCTCCTCTTAGACCATCGTCAGAAGCTTCTGACGATGGCCTAGAGGAGGCTGAAATTAATAAAGGTATTAACATTAAAACAACTACCATTTTGTTTGCTTGGTTTCCTAACAAAAAAATGAACAAATGAATAACCAAGGCCTATTCAACATATCAAAAAATTAATCAACTTAAAGTTGCAAAAATTCACGAACGCAAATGCTCAAAATGTCCACCATGGACATCGGCACATTCTTGTAGTCTTTCGGCCACACTGTGGCACACAGTTCTGCATAAGTTCCTGTCATCACTGATCTCTTGACAGGCATCTGTGATGTAGGAGCGGAGTTGAGAAAGTGTGTGAGGTTTTCGTCCGTACACTTTCTCCTTTACAACGCCCCAAAAAAAAAAGTCCATCGGAGTTAGATCGGGAGAGCGAGGAGGCCAAAGGATGCTACCACATCTCCCGATCCACTTCCTGGAAAAGTGTCATTCAGATAGCTTCTGACACTCACTGCAAAATGCGCTGGTGCACCATCCTGCTGAAAGTACAGCTCATTGAAGTTGTTCAATGACTGCATCTCAGGAATCGCAAAGGATTGGAGCATTTGAAGGTACACCTCAGCCGTCACAGTTCTTTCAAAAAATACTGGCCCAATCACACCGTTGCTTGACATACCGGCCCAGACGGTTAAGCCAGGCTGGTTCAGCTCATTTGTTGATACCATGTGCGGATTTTCAGGGAACCAGTAGACACAGTTATGTCTATTTACGTGACCTGATAGTTTGAAACTGGCTTCGTCAGACCAAACTATCTTGTCAAGCAAATCTGGGTTCTCCCGAATTTCCGACAACATGAGCACAGCAAACTGCAAGCGTCGTTCAGCATCATCCGGTAGAAGGTGCTGCAACAGTCTGGGTCGGTATGGTTTCAACTCAACTTTCCTCATCAGTCTCCAAGTAGAGCTTAGAGAAATGTCCAACTCCAATGAGGCTCTTCTTGTTGACTTCTTCGGACTTTGAACAAATGTTTGGGCCACTAGCTCCTCGTTTGATGTTATTGAAACTGATCGAGGGCGTCCTGACTTCGGTGCATTCTCTACCGAACCGGTCTTTTCAAATTTATCTCGAATGCGATAAATAGCAAATCTTGATGGAGGATTGCTGTGAAAGGCATCTCTCCATTCCATTCGCACCTTTTCAGCATTCTTTTTTTTCCAAAAGGATTTCAAAATCCATTTTCTCTGATCATCTTTTAGATGACCTGACATGACAGAAGCAGCAAATTCAAAAAAGCTTCAAGCTTGTTTAATTCACTTCAAGTCAAACTAACAGTGTTTGATTCAAATCAAATTAATTGAACATATCCATGTACGTAATGTCAGATTGGTGCTATATCTGGTCCATGATAGATTTCAAAATTCCTTTGCCAATGGAATGCTACTGCATAGACTTCTAAATGATAGTAGCAATTACTTCGAAGTCTATGGCTCATGTTGGACTGATCATGGATATCCATCGACTGATTCAGGTGTAAATCGCCAATAGAACGGTCAACATAGATTTCCTAGGGCAAAATCAACTGTTAGCCTACTTTTGAAACACCTTGTATATATATATATATATATATATATATATATATATATATATATATATATATATATATATATATATATATACAGGGTGTCTGTAAATTCGCTTGACTTTTAAATTGAATATCTACATAAGAAAACAAACTTTTGCGTCACAAACCATGATATATGGCGCAGCATAAAGGGGAATTTACGAATCTAACCATAAGAAATGAATATTCGATTATTTAGCTGCTTAAATTTTACATTCTGCATGCAGTCAATTTTGTAATGAATATTACATGCACAATTATAGTTTTGGTGAATTCATTTCAGTTTCAGTAAATGTTTAAGTCAATTAGCCGTATTGTCAATTATGTCAATTAACCTTACCCAGGAGACATAGCTCAAAATTTTCCCTTATTCAATTCTATGAAGCTTTCATCACCAGCCATGACGACATGCCTAGTTATTGATTGATTCATATCGCATCATCTTCAATTGAGAACGTCAAATTAATCAGCCTTCATGGCATAGAATTGAAATATCCCATATCCATGACGTGATGGTTTTCGCTAACCAATGACAAAGACGTGTGTGTCAACCAATAGGTTAAGTCTGCATCACAGAGTTTCCCCATGCTATGTTCGAAATCTCAATGTGAAGTGGTACGATCGCTGCCTATCTTATTCACAATGGATCCTCAGACTCGGATAGAGATAGTTCAGTGCCTCTATGCATGCAATAGAAGTGATACAGCTGCTCTTCGAAAGTTTAAGATTCAAAGACGCATTCAAAAAGATCATTTTACAACAGCATCGATTACAAATATCATCAAAAAGTTTGGAGAAACTGGCAGCGTTCATGATAAACCTAGCAGTGGTTGTCCTACAGTGGATGACTTGACAACTGCAACTAAGAATCGCGTCGTCGAGGAGACTAGTTCAAAATCGATGCTAGGAGTCACGTCAGTTCGCAAAGTGACTGAAGAGGTTGGTACAATTTGAAAGACTAGTGTCCATAAAATCCTTCGGCATGAATTAGGACTCTACCCTTACAAACTACAAGTCGTGCAAGTAGTTGAGTCGGCCGACAAGACAAAGCGCTGTGAGTTTGCGAGATGGCTTCTCGACAATCAGAATGTAATCGATGATATCGTCTGGTCTGACGAGGCGTATTTTTCACTCGATGGGATTGTTAATGCGCACAATTGCCACATCTAGTCAGATGTCAAGCGATCAACATGCATCTCAAATCGCTTGATAAGTCGAGGATGTGACCGAGAGTGTCACGTTCACCTGATCTGAATCCTCTCGACTTTTGGTTCTGGGGATGGATGAAAACGAAGATATACGATCATGGTAAGCCAAAAAACCTGGACTAGTTGAGTGAGAAGATCACTGACATCTGCAATGAAGTCACACGTGAAGAACTTGCCGCTGGTGTTTTCGATATTATTCAGCGATTGACTGCACTGATTGATTTCGACGGCGATCATTTCGAACATTTGATTTGAACATTTTAATCATCAAATATTGGCTTCTTATTGTTAGATTCGTAAATTCCCCTTCATGTTGCATACCATAACATGGTTTGTGATGAAAAAGTTTATTGCTTTCTCATGTAGATATTCAATTTAAAAGTCAAGCGAATTTACAGACACCCTGTATATATATATATATATATATATATATATATATATATATATATATATATATATAGATAAGAAATGTGCGCTCCTGCCCCACCGAATTGTACTCTCCTGCCCCACGGACGAATATGAAATGTACGCCCCTGCCCCACAACTGTACGCTCCTGCCCCCATGTGCACTCCTGCCCCACTGACTCTCCTGCCCCACGTATGAGCTTTTGCGGAATATGATTGTGCATTGATATGTACTGTTGTGAAAGAAGTTCTATGGCTGTCAGCGCCTCCAAATGCCTGGTCCGACGATTGCTGTAGGCCCTGGTCCCTTCAATTTTCGTATTTAGAGTTAGCTTTTGCGGAATATGATCGTGCTGTGATATGTACTGAGATATATGACAGTCAGAGCACCTCCAAATGCATGGTCCGTCCATTGCTGTAGGCCCTCAATTTTCGTATTTAGAGTTAGCTTTTGCGGAATATGATTGTGCATTGATATGTACTGATGTGAAAGAAGTGCTATGGCTGTCAGAGAACCTCCAAATGCCTGGTCCGACGATCGATTGCTGTAGGCCCTCAATTTTCATATTTAGAGTTAGCTTTTGCGGAATATGATTGTGCTGTGATATGTACTGATATGAATGAAGATATATGACAGTCAGAGCACCTCCAAATGCCTGGTCCGACGATTGTTGTAGGCCCTGGTCCCTTCATGTACAAGTGGGGCAGGAGAGTACAATTCTCGGTGGGGCAGGAGAGCACATTTCGTATTTATATATATATTAAAGATATATATTAAAGGATGATGATGTATCAACTTTATTGGAAAGACTAGAGAAAGTAATCGAAAAAATAGAAGAGCTAACTTCTGTCTATTAATGAATACCATCATAACTGAAGATTTGAAAGATGAAATCAAAACAATAATCACTGAACAAATTAACGGTTTACATGAGAAACTGGATAATGATATCACGCAAATTCGACTGAATTTGAAGGAAAAGATAAGTATTCAATCAAGTTCAATTAATTGGCATAAGCAATTGACAAGACGCAAATTTTTATATTATGAATCAATTAGGAACTTCGGTATTGCTGATATTTATGAAACTGGAAGAAATGGCCTAATCAAAAAAGTTCCTAAGAAATTCAAGCGAAGTTCTCCTCAAGAGCTAGATTGTGACGTCGAATTCATCGAATCATTGTGTATTAATGATGTCAAAAATGAGATAAACAAACTTAAAGCGACTGCAAAAATTAAAAAAGATTTTTATGAAAGAATAGATAATGAAATTATGCAAAAGTGTGAAGACACTTTTCCACCCAATCAGGCGCAGCTCCAAATAAGTAAGTGGCTTGAAAATGTAAAAAGTGAAGAAACTAAAAGTAGTGAATTATGGGAAATTAAATCAAAGTTTTTCTCATCTGATAAGCATCTGTTGGCTTTAGATGATCATTCTAATTTTACTAGTAGGCCGAATGACCAATATCGTGAAAATTACTATGATTATGAAAACAGAAATTATCGTTCTGTTAATCAAAATTTTACCAGAAATTGGTCTAGACCACGTTGCCAAGACAGACAAGATTATCAAAGCCAAAACAGACCATTCTTTAGATCTGAAGGAAGATCTAACTATCAATATCAAAACCGAAGGTATTACAGACCTGATAGAAATCCAGTCAACCAAAATCGTTACAACTATTTGATAGAGGAAATCGTTCTAATCGGTTTAACATTAACTATAACAGGAACAATGACATATTTACATGTGATGCTAATGATAATAGTGTGTCAAATGCCGACCATTTTTTAAAATAAACAGTGTTTCTACTATCAATTTATCTTCTACGAACTTAAATGATGACTGCCGCAGTGTTTTGAGTAAAGGTTGCAAGTTCACTCCTTTTCCTAAATCAAATATTAAGGAAATAAAAATCGATGCTTTGGAATTTTGCAGGAAGTTACGCCTTAAAGATTAGTTCAAAAATAATGTTTCTGATAATTCTCTAAATTTAAAATACAGCAAAAGTAACTTCGATCCTCCAAAAGGTCAAAGTGCAGAATTAGATACTTTAATAGATATACTAATTCAAAAAAATGTAGCAAATGTATCAAAACCACCTACAAAGAAACGTAACACGTCCTTTAGAAATAATCGTTCGATTGATTTTTTGAAAAATAATCAGGATCTATATATTACTAAAGCAGATAAGGGTGGGGCATTTGTAATTTTAGATAGAGATTTTTACAAACGAAGAATTCATCAAGAACATTTAAATGACCTTCAAACGTATTTATCTGTAAAGAAATATAATTCATTTACTACTTTAAATAAAATAAAGCAATTATTAGAATCAAATGGAACAAGTTTAACGAAAAAAGAATGGTCATATTAAATAAAATTTAATCCTAAAATTCCTTACTTATATGGTCTTCCTAAAATTCATAGGCACAATGATCATTTTAAGAATATAAATATTGATAAGTTTGGATGTATACATTGCGATGTACCTCAAAATCTAAAATTCAGACCTGTCATAAATCAAAGTAAGTATATACACTTTGGTCATAAATAATTCTGATGCTCCTACTTCGAGATTGAGTGAAATGCTAGACGAATTATTAAAACCTTTGGTGCACAAACTGCCGAGTCATTGTAGAGACACGTTTCACTTTCTAAATAAACTTCCGAAAGAAGTTGATGATCAAACTATTTTCGCAACGTCTGACGTCGTTATATACACTAGCATCCCTCATAATTTGGGCATAGAAGCGAGTGATTATTGGCTACAAAGATCTAGGGATGCTTTAATACCAGATAGATTTTCTATTAGTTTTATTGTGAAAGGAATCGAAATCGTATTGATGAACAATTATTTCAAGTTCGATGATAAATACTATCTCCAAATTTCAGGAACACCTATGGGTGCAAAAGTGGCCCCTACTTTCGCTTCCCTAACAATGGGCTATTTGGAAGTGAATCTACATAATACTTTGAAAAGCCAGTGGAGTGAATCAATGGTAAACTTATTTAAAGCAAATTGGATTCGCTATCTAGACGATTGCTTTCTATTATGGAATAGCCAAGATGACTTAGACCTGTTGAAGGGATTATTGAATAATTTAAATCCAAATATCAAGTTCACAGCGGAATTCAAATCATTATCTATCAAATTTTTAGATGTTCATATTTATAAGAAAAGTAATGCTATTGAAACAGATATATTTCATAAGCCCACTGATAGCTTTAACTGCGTTCCTTTTCATTCTGGGCACCCACATCATGTTCTTAAGAATATACCATATAATCTTGTTAAAAGAATAATTAGAATTGTATCAGAGGAAAATAACAGAACTAAAAGGTTGAATGAGCTACAAATAGCTTCTTGAAATCTAATTATCCACTGACTTTAATTGACAATGCTATTTTAGTTGCACAGTCTCAACGCCGTGATGAATTAATGCCTGTGAATAATAAAGCATTATCACCTTTTGTATCAACCTTTAATCCTAACAACCCAAATGTTTAACAAAATATAATTTGCCCAACCACTGGTAGTCTCAATTTAATTGAACCTTTTAACAACTTCAGAGTTATCCCTTCTTATCGTCAAAGTTGCTCTTTATTGAATATTCTCCGCAAGAATGATCATGCTATTATTACGGGTATCACTAAATGTGGTGATACCAGGTGTAAATGTTGTGACCATCTCATTACCATCTCAAAACCATCTTCCGGTTCTCTCCTTTTTTATATTCATCAACTATCTCCATATCTCGCAATTTGCGATATGTACACGTATATATATATATATATGTAAATCAGACGCCTGGGGAATTCAACTGTGGTGGAAACGCTAGCGATGCATGTTGTGAGGTAGAACAACCATCTTTTGGAGATTCATTGGTACGTTGGATCAAACAACATAAAAGAACTAGGTACTTATGGGTTATCTCCCCCCAGGTTTTCAAATTTGTCTAAAATCTGCAAAAATAAATCAATTGTCATTAAACTTCAAGTAGACGTACTTAAGTATATTTTCTACCTACGTACAAAAATTTGTGCAAATCGAACAAGTACTTTTTGAATTAGAGACGACAGCGTGAAGTTCAACGATGTCAACAGCCTGATCTGACTTCGTCTGTCCGACGCATTGTTACACTCTGACCATGCATGTGCATTAACTGTGGTAGTTTCAGTTACATCGACATAAAGTTCTAAATCACTTGCATTGCGTCCTCATGTAAGTGTAGTTCATGCAACTTCACTTGTTTCAACTGCTGAACAAAGAAAAAACATAGATATCACTTTCTTAGATAGCTTTGGAGTTCCTCCCAGCATGTGTTAGTTGCATGAAACACAGATAGCGTCGGACTGTGTGACTAGATATTTCCACATTTGGAAATACAGGAGTTTGTATGAAAGGCTCTGTCTCAACACAATTTTATGACGCTATTGTGACTGCGAACGCTATGACAACGCTATGATAGCGTTTCAAGCGCTACAGTCATAGAAATTGTTAAAGGAACTTGAAGTAATCTGAGTTGGCTTTGGCTCTATTGTTATCAATTTCTATGGCTATAGTAGAACTACTCGTACAGTGCCAGTCTTCATAAACTGATCGGCTGATTTTCAGATTATTAATACAATCTACAACTGGACTTCGAAGCAATGCCGTTGTTGATGCATATACGAGTAAAAGAGAGGAATCGACTCATCCTGCTGAACCAAAAAGCAAGTTAGCTAATTGTTATTAAATGTCCCGCAACCAAATTGATATTTTCCCGCCTAAATGTGTCTTTCTCAGTTAATAAGATGTATCTGGAAATTATTTTATTCTACATTACAAATGAAATTTGAAAGCAAGCTGCACTGAATAATTTAAGAGATAATTGAACAAAAGTCAGAAATGAATAGGTTATGCAAGTGAATCGAAGTTGAAGAAGCTAATCACTAAGTGAATTAATACATCAAATTGACGATGTTCGTACAAATATTGACATTTTCTTATTGATTGAAGTGTCTGTTAAAAATGCGAGTGGCATGCAAAAATGTTGCAGCAGAGTAATCTTAATAACGTAATGCATATATCTGCTGAATAAAGATTTCCATCAATTACCACTCAAATCAGTTGCACAGAACTTCTTAAGCAAATTGAGGAGAGGTAGATCAAGGGAAAAATGATAAGACTGAATTAATTACTTGAAAATAAGAATCAAAATGATCTCTAGCTACTTTTCTATATCAACCTATTGCTTTTTAAAAATCAATTAAACCCAAGCGTTTTGCCCACCACGGAATTTGTCTTGAGCAAGTCCACGGCATAGACTAATTCTATGGTGGATAACTGACTTTTTAATAGATTGCATTTGTCTGAAAAACAGGGAGAGCTCAGACAGAATTAATTGACACTAAGCTCATTGAGATCGTTGAAGTATTTGGAGGTGGCAAATATGAGATTTCAGAGCCTCAGAAAAAAAGAGCATTCAGATAACGCTGATGTTTCATCAATGATGCAGTAGCCACTTTCATCTTCAAACATCAATGAGACTTTATTTCTATTCAAATAGTACACTCCGAAGATTTGCTATTAATTATTTACTTTACTGGAGAGAAATCTGATAGCGCAAACCAGGGCTGTGGAGCCGATGCGTTATCTCATCGGCTCCGGCTCCGGCTCCACGACACTGATGTGAAAGGCTCCGGCTCGGCTCCGGCTCCGGCTCCGACTTCAAATTCAGGTTCTATCTATGCTGGTTATCCTGGATCCGTTGAACGGGTTTTTTGGATAACGGTGTGGCCTTTAGAGGCTTGCTACAATCATCAAAATGATAATAGCCTAATATAATGACAAATAACATACTTGTCATATATTTTTGCATGAATTGACTATCTCTGAAAGATAAAATAAAGTTATAGTCAGGATTGGTTAAATTAGATAAAGATCTCCCGCACTGGCTAAATATAAATTGGCCTAGTGTGCAACCAGTCTACTACGAGGCTACATTAAATAAGACCACATGAGTGATGATGATATAGCCTACCTAATTAGCCGTCACAGGGGCCGAATAGTAGTATAAGCTTTTTAACAAAGCTTGAATATGAAACTGGATAGCGTATGCCTCTAAATAGCTTATAGGGCCTGTATCTACTCGAACATGGAAAGGGTATCGGCTATATAGCCAAATATACCGTATCAATAAAGATATCAATTGCTTTATTGAATATTAAAGTGTATATAGGCTAGCTTAGGTTGTTATTGTTATTTGTTATTGCCTTTATTCAATAGTCTGTTGGTCCATGAATAATATGATCGGTGGGTAGCCCACGACTCATCATCTGTAGAAATTGTAATTTAGATGGCCTCATTGCAGTGTAGGCTAGAAATTATTGAAAATTATACTTAAAAAAATTAAAAATATCTAATTTAGGACAAATTTTGTAAGTCTATGCAGCATACTTAATAAGTTAAGGCTTATCTTACATTATGTTAATTTCGTATTTTTAATTATGGCGTAAAGTTGCACTAAATAATTCATCAATGATTCATGTATATTATTATATTCAATTTATGTATAACACATTACCACTATTCCTCTGATGATGGTTAGGCTGATGAAACTGAACTCGGAGTAGCACACAGCATGTTGCAGGGTGCAATGCATAATAAAAATTTGACTGCGAGCACCGAGCAGAAATCCCATCTACTTTGCTAGCTTTCGAATGCGCGTGCGGTTTAATGTCACAGACAATAGAAAAGGGAGGTCAAAAGGCGCCTTTATTGAGAGCGTCTCAGTATTTTTTTATTGTTTACATATAAGTCAGCATGATATCAGCATAAAGTGTTGACAGACGGAAAACATAATAATGAAAATTCTTGAAATACACAGGTCCATGACATTTGGGGAAATATTATTACACGATGCGGCTCTTGTGCAGTCCTCCCCCCTCCCATTTTTTCTCTGGTCAGAAGATGCAGCACCATTGGATGTCCGTTTCAGCATCATCGGTTTGAGTGAAGCATTCCGTGCTGTTGTAAAAATCTACGTGGGTAATTGCGATGTCATGGTCGCAAACTTCGTCAGCAAGTCAACATTGTAATTTGACTTCGGGTTTTTCGCATTGAAATATACCCTTTGAATTTTGAAGTCAAAGGAAATTCATTGTGAATGAGATACCTTTAAAATAATAGGGCGCTACTAGAAGTGGCTGGGTCGCTTATTGCTATAGCCATGTGAGGACTTCTATAGGGACTGCTATAGGCAGTCAGGTCATTCGTGTGAGTGTGAAGAGTTATCCCTCCAATCAAAATTGATCAAATTGAATAATCGATTGTTTTGAAAAATGTAGGTGGGGGGACTGCACAAGAGCCTATAATACAATCTAAGGAAATTGGCATTGTCACAGATGCCAGTAGCTTCTGCCAGTAGCCATACCGATAGATGATAGCCTACATAGTAACCGTATTAGATTTAAGACATTGCGCAAGAAATGTAGCTATATTATCTTTGCTGACTGAACTGGAAATGTGTACATAAATGACTGGCGACTTGTCTCTAGGAATCTACAATCATCTAGTTAGCATGCATATAACAAGTCTTCAAATTAATGGATTTTGGAGAATACGTTGTCAATATGGAAATTAGTCTTACGAAACATATGCAATAAAAAAATATTACACATGTGTGTAAATATATAATAAATATAATACAAAAGAAGGCGGAAACTGCAAAGAAAGATATCGTGGAGGACAGATCATTGGTATACTTAAAAGACATATCTTTAGATTTCAAATGATTTAATTTTTTTATGATGCCAATTAATAACTTTCAAAATTCTAGATTTATATCAAAGCTCAAACTATCGGAGCCGGAGCCGGAGCCTTTTTGATAAATCGGCTCCGGCTCCGGCCAAAACCATCGGCTCCTTAAGGCTCCGGCTCCGGCTCGGCTCCGGCTCCACAGCCCTGGCGCAAACGCTTCTATGCAGCTACGAGCACACAATTGGATTGTTTGACCGCATCACTTTGCTAGGAGTGCAAACTGATTCAAAACGATGGCACATGCAGGAACCTGTTAAGTGGGCAAAAAGAAATTTTTGATACCTTGCAGAGATAGGAAAAATAGTCGTGCGTCGATTGCGGATTTCTCTGAATTCCTTCAAAATTCTCCGATCGCCACGATTCCTTCATATTCGAAGAATTCAGATCATTCAGCAAAAGTCTTCTCGATAATGTTGGGCCCTCTGATTATTATTAAAAAGGTTAGCAGGCGCACGAAAAAACGTTCACAAACTTCTTTGTAGAACTTGACATCGTCTGTGTCTCTTTGCTGTGCGATCCGGTTGATAGCAGTCACTGAATCATCGCACAATTTGGCGTGTTTTATGTTGATCTGGCTGCTCATTGTTCGATTGCTATGTTATTATGTCAGCAGATTGTGCCATTTCATTAACGTTACATGTTCCAATGTTTCCTTTCTAGTCAAACCATAGAAATAGATTGTTTAACTAAAGTTGACTAGAATGGAAATTGACTCAAGATCGTGGCACCGCCGGGGGAACTAAGTTGGGGCATGAATGACCAATGAAAAGCTTTGATTTACACATGTGACTGATTCTGACCCAATGATACAGCCGTTGACAAGTGTATCTAAGTGAAAATGCGTGCGATTTATGTGTCACTATTGTGTATTGCATGAAGCTTAACCTCCGTTCTAGAGGTTTTATTGTTGTCGATTTCTATGAGTCAAAGAGAAGAAGAGACGACCTGTCTAATTCTGTGGCTACGAGATTTTTTTGATAGAAGTAGCGCTCGTCGCTTCACATTAGTGAATAGTGCATTCGGGCATCCAAGTTCATGACTGGGAAGCTTTGAGGCACTTTTTGCTAAATAGCGCTTTGATAGCGCTAAGGTAGCGTTCATCTGACGACTCTCGCTGAACGATCACGACAAAAAACATATCGACAACCAGTTGGTCAGCCTAATTGCTAATTTCTGGATTTCTGTGTTTAAAAGACGATTTCTATGTCATTCATTGCGGAACAAAAATTATTGATTCCTGGTACAGGGCAACAAATTACATAGAAATCTGCTTAGTGTGGTGATAAATTGCTTGCATCACTCTTTCCAAGAAACTGAGTGTAACAATTCGGTTGCACGCGTGATGCAACCTTCAATTATTGTTGCTCGTGTGTGCACTGTTCTCTCTCCCTCTTTGTCTCATCCACTACCATTTGAAATCTTCTCACGACCACTACCTTGCCACACCTTTTTTAAGCTAAAAATGTTAAAAATTAAAATTGCAAGGGACATGGTCTGGTCATCATCACTTCACGAATTGTCGAGAAATGACTTTGTTGACCTCAAGTGCTTTCTGCTCAGACGATGATGTCAGAAGAAGTCAGCTGCAGACATCGCTGCACTTCAAGTTGTCGCTCCTAATTCAAAAACTACCTGTCAGATTTGTACAAATCTTGTCATGTGGGTAGAAAATATCCTCATTTACGTGGACCTAAAGTTTTGTGAAGATTGATTCATTTTTACAGAATTTAGAGAAATTTGGAAACGTTGGGGGGAGATAACCCATACGTACTAAGAGCTGCTTCTTTCGTTTGAAGCTACGTTCACACATGAGAAAAGAACTTTGTGCCATGTATCTTTTTTCTACGTTTCCAGGTGATTCATTCAAGTAGCATCCCATAAGCAGCGGCCATTCACTTGTGTGTCTTTCATTTGACTGAGAAGTCGAATCACTGCCAGTAGCCTTTACAGAGCCGTCACTTTGATGTCAAGCCATCGGCAGCAGCTGAGACAGAAGAATCAACTGTTGTTGGCATGCTCAACACAGGCGATAAGCTGCCGCGTCTCATTCGGCATGCAACGTGGCCCCTGGGAATGAACTAACCGACGAAATCCTAATGCACGTCGTGATTCAACGCATTGACATTAAGTTGATTATTGCATCTCTTTACGAACATGCAATCGCAAGGCCGTTGTTTTTCATGTTTTCTCTACTACTGACAATTTACTGTCCCGCTTTTGGCAGTAAAAAACATGGCCACCATGATATAGCTCTAAACTAATTTCATCAATCAAGTCAAAGCAGCCTGTATACGCCTCATCATGGGTCTCTCTGATTCGTCGTAAACTCAGATTTCTGAAAGAAGCAAAACATGAAAATATTTATAAGTATTATAAATATTTTAAATATCATCAAATGAATCACTAGCTCAGACTGAACTGACTTGTGCAACCAACACAAACACAAAATACTATTCCACGTACATGTGTATGAAATGAATAAGCGTCGAATACATAATCCAGTTGGATATTGATAACAAGGAAGCCTCAAAGAAGTTGAAACGCATGCTTTTTCTGCTGAGACATGGCCGTTGTCTCAGTTGAAGGTCTCAGGGTTGTTCACACTTGAGACAATGATCGTGGAGTTTGTCTCACAGGCTTCTCTCAGACGCTTGAGAGAAGTCTGTATCAGGAGTCGTTCACACTATCTCTCAGCAAGCAAACGTGATGAGCCTCCCTTAGGTTGCCCCGCACAAACGACAACGGATGAAGTTAGTGGGTGAAGTTAGGCATGTCTCAGGACTGTTCAGACTATGTGGAGTTAGTCGCAGTATAATTTTGATTGACGTTTGAAATCGACGACTGAAACTATAATCTTGCCGTTTGATTGGATGATAGCTTGAGTCTTAGCTCTCAGCCCTCATGTATGAACACAGCTTGATAGAAACTGTCATCATCGAGACATAGCTGCATTATGAATGCGCGAGACAACCTGCAGAGACATGCAATTATGTCACTGCTGATATAGAACCATAACAAAGGATGAAATCGAAATAAACAATTGATGATTTAAACTTTGCCATGTATATCTTGTGCATTCATCGTGCTTGGAGCTTGATTCACAGCAATAGCGGATAGAATACAAATGTTCCAGTACTCCAATTTCACTATCTATGCATGGTGTGGCAGGCAAGCGGATGCAGAATCTTTGAAAACTGCATAGGAGTTGAGCTGAGACTAAGGTTTGGAAGGGCCATTTTCCAAAGCGAAAGACATCATGCTTTTTGATTTTTTATGCTTTATTTGTTTTTAATTTTTTTTATTGCGGCCACAGAATTAAATGTTTTGTTTATCTGCTTCGGTTTGCTAGAAGTGTGATTAATACGAAATGGATGGCACATTGAGGAACCTATTAGGTGGGCAAAAAGGAATTCCAAATATCTTACAGAGATAGGAAAAAAGTCGTGCGTCGCTTGCGGATTAATGTGAGTTCCAGCGAAGTGCTTCGATTGCCAAAATTCCTTCAGATTCGAAGAATTCAGATCATTGCCCACAAGTTTTCTCCATAATGTTGACCCTTCCGATCATTATTAAAGAAAGTAGCAGGCGTACGAATATTAGTTCACTTGATGATCCTCTCGTCGGCATTGCTCACTGTATAGTGCATACATTGAATCGAAGCCAGGCATCGATGTGTGTTTTGGTGTGTGCGAAGTGATAGCACAGCACGCACGCATCTCTCACTGGCTCTGGTGTCCTTTGCTGACAGCTTATTGTTTGCCATTTCCAATAGCAAGCGATCCACGAATTATCCATTCGAGATGGAGCAAGTTGTCTAATTCTGTGATGTGCCATTTCGATATTAAGGTTACATACAATTCTTCCTTTCTAGGAAACCGAAGCACGCGCAGATGAATCTAATTCTGTGATTGCGGCATTTCAATTAAATAGCGCTTTAAATATATCGGCAACCTCAAAATTTGCATGTGTGAAATGAAGCACCTATAGTGTCGGTACCATGTTATTCGCAACTTTACTAAATTTTGTGTTCGTATCTTACTACTTATACTTGCTGACAGTATACTCATTTTCTCAGAAGTATTTGAAACTTTCTCACTCACCCCTGCAATAGGCCATCGATAGCTGGTTCACTCTTCTTAATCTTCTCTATCTGTGAATAAAACATCGAGGTACATATCAACAGACCTACATCATGATCATCAATTATTGGAATCTCAATTACAGCTTAAGAGCATAAAGTATTTAGAGGCATGCTCAAAAGCACAGTTTGAAACATGCTTGCGACAAGGAATATAAGACCTTCAAAAAAAGTATGGTTTTAAACGCAGCGTTAAAACATTGTTTTAAATGAGTCATTGCATTTAATGTAGCTATTGAATTGGCAGTAGAAGCCTGGTCATATTTAAATGTAGCAAAATGCAACATGCTATACTCGTACCTTGCGCCAATGTTTATATTAGGTACTGAGCAATACTGCATAAATGTGTAAAGCATGCTGTCGTATTGTAACAGATATCATCCAGCTTGGAAAGCGACCTCCTTTGCAGCTCGGATTCATTATTTTATGGCATGCATAGTATGGTCCCATCTCGCCAGAAATTTGTCTCTCTAACTTTTCTTTTATCTTCTTCTTGACGTTCTTCCACTTCGCGGAATCCAATTGATCAGACATGTGCTCCACCTTTTGTTTTGTCGTTCTTCTAGTTACTTGTACAGTCAACCATCACTAAATGTATCAAATATATTTGAACACAATGAAGATATGTATAAGAAGTGGTTGGATGATGTTGTCATTGTTGTTCGATTTGAGGACATCCAATTCGTTCGATGGATCGAAACCATATTATTCGCTAAAGTGATTTTCAGTTTAGCACCGCATCGAATGAATTGGGTGTCCCCAAATCAAACAACAATGAAGATATTTATTGAAACTGGGAATATGTTATTTGAGCTCGTATGTATTTATTACTTTTTAGTTTGCATCACTAAATTTTGCATCGAATGGAATTATTTGAACAGTTCTATAACGGATACAAATATCGTTTTATAATACGCCATGTTTTTTCATCCCTAGTTGAGACCAACTAACACAGACCTAAGTAGAATGATCTAAACATGTGAAATGGTAGATTTTGTGCCAGCATTCTGACAGTGACAGGTATGTAGCATTTTCTTTCCTGTATGACTTTCGATTTTCTTCTTAGAAGAAAAAAATAAAACGTTTAGAAGATTTCAACGGGAAAAAATGCCACAATCAGTTACAAATAATTTCAACAATTGAAGTCACGACGTTTCGGAAGAAACTGCTTCTCTTGTCAAGTGAAATAAAATGGAAAGAAGAAATCGTTGCACACACAATCTGCGAAGAACATTCTTTACAACACACTTTGCTGTCAGCAAATCCGGCTGGTGGAAACCCATATTTAGATTCGTGGCACCAGACTGTCTGACCCTGATAAAAGAAGATTCAATGATGCGTCTAACTAGAAAAGCGTTACACCGTGACAGGATATCTTGGTTATCAAAATAGATAGCGTGATAAGAAGCTATACAATGTTGAGCTATGGCTTTATTGGGATCAAAATTTTGGACAGCTCTGTTATGTTTTTTACACCCACCTGTCTCACCAATATATATATAATTTAAGACAACTTTTACAATTAATACGATAAACACCGCCTGTGGGTTTCATGCAATTATTGTCGACAAGTTGAGACTAAGTACTGTTAGGAAATCGAAAAACGACTTTGGAATCACAGTACCCAGCCAGATGGTGGTTACTAGGACGATCCAGACAAGATACATAGGGTACAGACAATAATTTCACGCTTTCCGAATCACCGGAGCGGGCCACACGCTTGAAATAGGAAGACTTAGCTTTAGACAAGGCCTTCTTTAAAACATGGTGAGGAAAATCAAGATTCTTAAGCGATTTAAACACAAAATCAATTTCACCATCAAGATACTCAGGACTGCTTATGCGAAACTCACGAATAAACAATCCACGCGCGACATTAACTTTAGTAAGCATAGAATGAAATGAGAAAAAGTGGAGATAAGCGCTAGAGTGAGTGCTTTTCCTAAAAACGGAAAAACGCAAAGATTGACCGACTTTCGGAATAAGAACAAGAACGCGATAGAGTGAGAATATTCCAATTCATGAAAAATTAAGTGAAGGATAAAATGAATTAATGAAAGATAAAAAGGAATTGATTTCAAAGTTACAGGAAACTAAGGCCAGCACGTCATCAACATAATAAAGCCACAATACTATAGAGAGTGCACAAGAGTGCTTAGAAGATTTGCACTTTAATGTGCTTGATGTTTTGGCAACACATCAGACATTTAACGCTAATTATTATTAGCTCATGACATGACGAACAGCAGTAATGCAAGCATAGTACGAACTACATTAAAAAAATTGACTAAAAAGTACACGCCTACAGAAATTTTGTGTAATTTCAGTTTTCTAAAACCGCCATTAGTCAATAAGGTGGGTTTTGATGATATACCGCATCGCCGAGGGCGTTTATTTTTCAAACTCATTTTTAACCCGACGATTAGCGAAATTTAATATTCTTGCGAGGAATGTTTTGCCGTTTCAGTGTTTAAAATGCGAGAATTAATCAATTAATAATTTTTAGATAATGTTATGTAGGCTTGGACCTAAATAGCACCCTGCATATTTTTCTATGTGAACATGCTATTATTTGATTTTATTATTACACACCAGTTATCGGTATGCGTATTTCATACCGGATAATATTACCCACCAAAAATTACCGATAATTTTACATCACTAATTTGATCAATATAAAATATCCCCTTATATCATTCTAAGCGATGGGCGTCTTTTTTTCAAATGTTGCTTTGCATTCTTTTTTTGTTGTTTTGTATAGGGAATTATGTTAATTGTGGGAACAATGTAGAGTTGTTGTTCGAAAAATGAGCACAGCAATCGAGTTCGCGTTGGTGGATGAGACTGCTGTGTGAAGTTTGAGCACAACAACACATCGCTATTAGTGTGTGTCTCTTGCCACGGAAGTCTACGACAATGTCGAATGGTGCACAGGGCAGTATTGCATTGTGCACTTTTGGTATTGTATTGGGTGCTTTTGACGGTAATCATAGAAATGATCAACACAACAATGTCGCATCACTAATGGCAATGAGACGGTAGAGCACTGGAGGTCCCGGCGATTATTAGAAGAAATACGGTATAAAATTTTGAAATTGAACTTAATGAAGCGAACGCTTGACCGCGACAGCTCAGATTCTCTAGCGTATCAAGACTTCAACAAAGTTATCAAACTTGTCAACTAACTTACTCAGTTGATAACTGAAAACACAACTAGGCAAATGCGGGATTAAATTAAAAACAATAGAACAAAATCTAGAGCATCAGGCTTCTTTTGATATATAATATTCATCTAAAAGCATATTTAATGTCTTTCAACCTTATTTTTCTCAGATATTTCTGGAAGCATTATGACCAGGAATATTTTCGTGACTCCATGCTTAGCTCATCCACACCAGGGGGGGTTCGGCCTACTATTGCATTTTTGCTGTGGACGTCGCAAGACTAGACCGAACGATCTGCACATTTGGGAATTTTAGTTATACTGCACTCCTAAGCTTTTCACGAAAAATTGTTCGATTTGTTCCACTGGAAAGTCCATTCTTACTATTTTGAAAAGTACTCTTTTGAAAGTCTGAATTGTATCAATATTTTCAACATGAGTGTATTACTTTATGAATAGCTTGTGAATTATGTATGATCATCTGTCATAGACATCGAATGGAGTATTGGAAATTCAAATTCTATGTAAATGCAGTGTTTTAAGCAGTCATTTTTGTGCATTTTCCTAATGATTCGAATTACTATCTGCAAGTCTTACATCTTTGCTATGATCACATTTGAAGATGCGTAGAACTGCAGAACACAATTTCAAAGATGCATCAGAGCGCCTACCATTGAAGAAAAATCCTCGACAGTTTGTATACGTTGACCTGTATATTTGAATTGCATTCTTTTCACAAATCTGCTTATCAATCTCTTCCAATGTTCTCTATCAATGCTTCTCTTCCCTTAATAATTCAATGAATTCTAAAGTACATTGAAAGAAACTTGAGGAAATACCTTATCTCATGCCTGAAAGTTAGATGGTTATCGGCTATTTCTATAAGGAGAACGGAGCTCATGAAAGTTAGATTAAATGTATAGTTCTATCCATTACGATTCACAAGTAATTTTTACCATCAAAGTAAAAAGTATGGTGTGATTCTCCCATTTAAATCCTTTTTAGCAAGGATGGAAGGAAACATTTACAATGTCTACTATGTTTAGGAATGCTGCATGCATATAACTAATCCCAAAAATGTGTGTCACCTTTTGATATAACCAAATATGCACATATCAAGCCCTCTTACGAGTACCATACTTAAATAAATGTTTCTCTTACATAAATCAAGAAAAGTAATAAATCTATTGATAAGCATTTATAATGATTAAAATTGAATTTAGTAATATTAATTAAAATATTGATTATATAATCTATTGATAATGGTCATACTGCAAAATCTATGAATGGGCTAATCCCGAGACTATATCTATATCTTGATAGTCTCTGGCTAATCATAACTTGTTTATAGACAGTGATTTGTGATTTCGCAGTATAACTGTCAATTTCATAATGAACAACACCCAGATTTGCATCAATTTACATTTACAAGCACTTCAGAATGTTTATTAGATGATAAGTGTGTGGAAACGTGCTTTTTGATGGATCCTTGAATTCCTATGCATGCTCACATGAGAGTGCTTGCAAAAATGCTTCGCTAATTGATGAAAAAAATGAAAATTTGTGTCCTAACTTATTCAACTCTTTGTCAATCTGCACCCTACAGGTACCTAGGAAAGGTATCTACATGACAAGTGTGCATAAGTGCGTTTTCGACCTAGCGGCTTGAACATCCATGCGTTCACAAGGTGATAGTTGCAGAAAGTGATCGTTTATTCATGGTAAAACTTGCAGATTTGTGGCTTAACTTGTAGAAATCTGCATCCGTCTGCATCTGCAAATATTTACAAGTATTGTTGAACTAGTGACTGAGAAATCTAACCGTTTGGACAGGACATAATTCAGAAAACATAGCTGATATTGGTGAGAGCCATGCGGAAGATAAATGCAGTTAGTGAGACAAAGCTGCAGCGCTTCATTTTGATTGGCTGTTGCAGATGTCGCAGATCTATATCTGCGATTTCATTGGAGTAAGCGTGTATTTATATTTCGAAAAGACTCGTGACTTCAAGTGGAAAGTTCAAGGTGTTCCACTAACCAGATTTTCCAAGAATTTTGATATGTTGATAAGGGATTTTTTTCTCTACAAGATAAACTATTGCAATTTGTGGTGGGTTGTACTCTAGTACAATAAGTTGGTGCTAAAAGTAGATTGTATTTATCATTTCGTTATCGATTCTATGTTTTTGATATATGATTGATGATGACTTCAATGAAATTTAAAACATAAAATACAGCAAGACAAGAAGACAAGAGAGAAAAAGAGGAGGCAGATGGCAGATCAGAGGATATAAGGGATAGAGCCATTAGGATCGTGAATTAAAATATTTCGGAAATGTTAACCCTTTCATTCATATTGTGTGCATTTGGCAACATTTCGATCCACATCCTTTGGTGCTGATCACATAAAGGCAAAAATTTGTAGCCAAAAGAAGGAAGAGCTCAATGCGATTCCAATGACACCTCTCACAACCTCATATGAATCCTAGAACACCAGAAAATTGCACTTGAAAAGCAAAATTTTTCAAAAATTTTAATTTTGAAAATAATTTGAGAATGAACAGGTCTAACATGACAGTCAATATTTTTTTCTCTTCAATCGACATGAAATTACTTCTGTGGAAGCATGCGACTAATTGGAGGTGACACATAGGCAAAACTAATCTGACCCTTTTTCATTAATTATGTATAGGAGAGAAAATGCTTCACATTTGTTGTAACATGACCCTAATGAAGTTGTTCAATCTGACGGAATAATGCCACTTTTAAACTTCATTCCAAGGATGGATTTTGGTCAACTCCTCATCAAACTGTCATAAAATTGATGCAAAGGCATCAGCGTATTGCACTGATAGACTAAAATTAGGAAAACTACAAAAACTCACGCAGGTCTACAGAAAATATATAATGCATAATACATGTGAAATGTGCACCTCTTTCATGACATTGCGTTGATTTTCTTATTGTATGTAAGTCATAAAGAGTGGAGCTACATTTCATCTAATTTTTAAGAGCTTCGTTCTTCCAATGGAAATAACCAAGAGCCATCTAACTTTCAGCATGATGTAAAATATCTCCTCAAGTTTTTCTCCATATTCTTCAAAACTGATTGGATTTTTCAAGGAAAGATAGTCTCGAAAATTGCCAAAAGTGGCAGATTTTTTGGAAATTTGCTTTTTCAAAGTCCGCGAGATTCCTCTGAATCTTCGAATTGAATCAGTTGTCTTTAACCCTTTCAGCCCCACAGTATCATATATAATACATATTTTCAATGCTCTGGTTTAAAGAATTGCAAAATCTTTTTTTACTATGACGATATATTCGTAATTGAGACACATCAAATTAATAAATTTTGTGTTAAATGTATTCAAGTTTGAAATCTGCGTCAACTTTCTAGGAAGAGTCTCTAAACATTTTTTCTCGTCTACAGATAAGACATGCCTTTATCTTTTCTGTATTCATTGATTATTGATTATTCCAACAAAAAATGATTTTGTGTTATCCTGAATGTAAATTAGCAGTTTGATGATTATTATATTGTAAGATAGGGGCATGAAATCAAATGTATTACATGCATATGATGCATTGGGACTTAATGGAAAATCCTAAACAATTGATGTGGATATCGGCTCATACATCAGGATGACAATCTGATCAAATACTGCATTCTGATTGGCTGTTTCAGGAATCGATGATATTTCCTCTTTCACGATTTCAAATTATCACGTTGTCACTCGTCATTTGTTTTTGCATGTAGGTGTCAATGGATACTGATATTGTCGTTCGCAGAGATATGTAGCAGGGATGCGGAGTCGGAGTCCCGGAGTCCAATCAAATGATAGGACTCCGGATTCCGGCCTATAACCAGGCCAGAAACATAATACAAACAAATTATTTGTCCTCGTGCATAGCCTATCTGTCAGTCTTGATGTCAACTTTATCCGTCAAACAAAAGTTCAAAGACACTGCTGCATGCAAAGCTTGAAATTGTTGATGGAATGAACCGTGATAGTATAAAAAGGATTGTTTTTTCACTCGGTGATTTAGTAGAGAAGACAAGCCTTCCTACCTCGATCACACCTATGCACCAAAGGTCACATCAGAGACAAAAGTAGAATATTAGTTTGTTTGAGAATATTACCTCTTCCTCACGCTAATCGTGTGTGATGTCTCCTCCAAAGCGCATAGTAAAATCGAAAGTGTGCTCATATTTTTTGAATTTGAAGAAGGATGGGGGAAAACCGTATGAAGCACACATCAACCAGATGGGAGGAGCCGAGTCGCATGCATCCAACTTAAAGCGACATTTGATGAACTTTCATCGAAAGTGATTGATAATTGATACAGCAATGATCACTAAAAATATGTTCAGGTAAGCCTACAATGATCTATGATGTAGGCTACTAGTTTTTCAAAAAAAGGTTATATATACATGTCACCCTGAGTCGGAGTCCTATCAAAAGCCGTAGTCCTATCAACCCCCGGAGTGGAATGATAGGACTCCGCATCCCTGATATGTAGACTTGACCGTAAAGCGAAAGAGCTGATTGTTAACCCGGATCCGGATGTTTCGGATCCGGAAATCGATGACAGAGATGATATGCAGGATCCGAGCTATGTAATATCATTGAGCTCAAGCAAGCACAAGACCCAGATGTGGTATAGGCCGATCTTTCTTTGGGCCATTCACTTGTGTGCTGTGAGCGGTTTGCTCAAAGTAAGTTAATATAAGTTAATATAGACACTTTGGGTTGGCTGCACTGCAACCGTGACTGGAAGCAGCTCAATGAGCCTGTTGGTATAGACTTGCTTGAGTTCACCACCAGGATTGCCACTGCACTCATCATGCAGGAGAAGCCGCATGAGAACATTTCTGCACGGAAGCGTGGATGGTCTACAGCTACGTCAGCATCCGAGCACGATATCATGGAAAATGAGCCAGAGAATAAAATTCTGCGGGTTCGGTCCAATTGAGGAGGTGAAGAAGGACGGATTCGCACATTGGCCCGAAATGGTTGCTGCTACCTCAAGAAGACGCTGCAAAAAAATGCAGTGCGATTACACAAACTCGTTGCATGAAATGTGCCATCGATTTGTGCATGCGACCAGAACGGAACTGTTTTGAGGACTATTATTAGTAGGCCTGCTATTTGTAGAATTTTTTATTGCTTTACGTTTTGTCTCGCGTTGTTTTTCACTATACTCATTTTTCGTGCTAAATACAAATCAAGCAAGTACTTGCCACTATTTTTTTATGCCATTCATACTCTACTTAGTTCCATTATATGACATAATGCTAAAACAACCGTTAAGTCCCAATGTATCACATATCATACAAGCGAAATAACATGCAAGGAAAGTGCAAATCGCTTCAATTTTCGATCTTTAGTTTTAAAGTAGCATTGAATGAAGAAAAATGATCAATGATATTTTTTTCGTCTGCTAGACAAATTGTGACTGAAAGGATTCATATACAACGGCAGTCAGCAAACTATAGTCCAGAAAACAAATACGAGTGCATATCTTTCGCATTCAACTCATCAAGATTGAAAACGTGGTCTCTTCAAGCATGAAATGACGTCAACATGAAAATATATGACATTTTATGCAGCGACTTATGAAAAAGCTGTTTCCAAAAATGAATTTCGATAACCACTAGCAATTACTCAGAACCGTCTTTCAACAGCAGTTGCCCAATCATCCTATTCCCAATCACTGAGTCACTGAGTAATGATGGTATTGAGTGATGTGAATATAGAGAATGATTTAAATGAAATGCTTCAATTTGATGCTGCAGATGACAAAATTATCTATTGAGATTTAAATATGTCCTCCACGCTGAAAATAGAGCTAGTTAAATTGTTGGCGCAGAGAATACATTCCAAGATAATTCATCGAACTCATCGGAACTGCAATTTTTGGATTACGCACAATTTCATGTATTTCTAGACTGCAATTTATTCGTGAAAACATGTACTGAAACGTCATTTTCGATTAATACTCTTACAAGCAAAACAAAATCAGCATTCCAATCCTTCAAATCACCTCTGGAGGCGAACTTTTGATCTTTAGATAGAGAAAGCAAATTCAACGAAAACTAAGTCACAAAAAAAGAGGACATTTCATGGATAATGTTAGAGGGCAAGAACAGACATGTGCATAGATTGAAAACAGCAAAACGCGTTGTCATGATAACAACCGAAAGAGTGGCAGCTTTCAATGCATGGTTGACAATGGTTTGCTGCAGGCCTCTTTGTCGGTGTACCTTATAAAAATTCACGATTGCTGTCGCTAATCTTTAGATATGAATTACCTTGATCACTGGAATTCATTCAAGAAAAGAGTTTCATGATTGAATTTACTTTTCACGGCTAAATGCGATCTTGCATAGGGATGATAGCCAGTGGCGTCTTCTCCAAATCTGCGTGGCCTTCGGCGCACACCCAAAAATAATTTACGAACATTCATAGAAATGAAAAGTGTCATCATTTATTAGATTTCATTTAAATTTGATAGCCTCTTGTGATAGCTGTGCACGGCTTTCCTTCTCAAAATCAGACGCTCAGAGTGGACAGTTTTACTGCGCGTGCTCGAATCAAAGCTGTTTTCTTCGAACAATTATGGCACACATGCTAGTGGTGTGTTCAGGAGGAGCATTGATGTTCAGTGTTGAGTTGTGTGGCTGTGTGGCAGCAAGCACACGCCCTCGTCAAGCTCGGCAAGACATAATGCTTTGCCTTCCCCAATTTTTGCAAAAAAATTCTAAAAGTACAAGTGCTGGTTTGCGTGTTTCATTGTCATAATCCGCAATAGTTGATTGAGGCGCGTTACCTAAATATAGAAAGGGAAACGCAGTCCAATTGTCAGTGTCTTCATTGTCTTTGGAGAGGTTAAATTTTGACCAACAGCAGATGATCACTTTCAGACAACGACTGCGATCAGATAATGAGCGTTCGTCAATGAGTGCAGAGTAATGCACCTGACTGATTCTGTAAGATTAGGATTCCATAATTGTTTTTGCGTGATTGATGTGACGCTATGTTTAGTACTGTAGATTAGCACATAACCACACCTTTCGTTCGAGAGGAATATGCTGAAAAGATGACAGTCGTCAGGCAAGTTAGGCCAACACCTGATATAAAAATTGAAAACACTCACAGCGAAAGAAATAAGGAATATACAAGACATTCAATACATCAAAATTTCATACGTGTGAGTGGTTGACCGACTGTAAGAAACGCAATAGACTCTTGTTGACCTTGATTAGTTCCTCTTTTCTCGAGAAAATGGAGGTAGTGATCTGGTATTGATCTGAGCTCCTTGAGTAGGGCGATGAAGCGACATGATCAATCAACTTCTCATGTGCACATTTAACTTGGCCTTAAAATTGTTCGGGGAAATAGGGTCGAATTGGTAATAAAAATTCATCCTTTGTAACATCCTTTGTAAAAATTAATGTTGTAACATAAAAAAATGTCTGGTATGGAAATAGGATTCTATTTCCGAGCGAAGGCCCATGGTCTGGAAGCAGGCTACGCCACTGATGATAACGTATATCAAGGATCATATTAATATATGATCATATCATACAACGTATAATAACGATTATACTCATCAGAGAAAGCTACAGACTTAACTCAAGCACCTGTAATGGAATGAAACATGGCCTTAGAAAATTGACGGTCGATCAGCCGGTTGGGTTGAGAATGTCCACGCCGGTTTCCGTTTGGGTTGAGTCGAGTAAAATCTGACCGGCTCCAACCCTGCGGTGTACAACATGGAGACCCGTTTGGGCCATTTCTTTCCTCTTTTGTGCTGCAGGAAGTGATAGTTGAGATCGACACAGTGAACAATTTCAAGCTTGATGCTTGGTATTTGGATGACGGCGTGATGTGTGGAAATAAAACGGAAAGTGCAGAACATTGTTCATAAGCAGACAACAATCTCAGAGACAACTGGATTGAAGTTGAACATTAGAAAATGCAAACATTTTAGCCGTGAAGCAATAGATGGTTTTTCTTATGACTCTGTGAAATCAAACATGCATAATTTCCGAATTGAGATCACCTATCGACAGCGAGGAATTTTGTATCGACTAGGAAGAAAATAGGCATGGCAGATATCCTCTTGAGAGAATTCCCAAGTTTACGAAATCATGAATTCCACGATTTTCCTGACATAGCAACGAAAAAATAATCTGTCCTTTAGACTAAAACAACTTATATGACTTCGAACTATATACACTATAGTAGCTTGATCTGTATTAAATGATTATACGGTGATTTGTTGAATGTAAATTTTCGTAGTTGTAAATAAAACAAAATTACAATAATTTTGTTTAAAATTTTGTGAAAATCTATCACATTTTTGAACCCAATTTGAGCACCTATAAGACAATCAGTCAGTTTCATCAATAACGTCTTTGAAATCAGTAAGTTCTCTTCTTTCCGAATTATATAAGTGACTATGATTTTGATTCATCAATGGTCGAAAAAATTCATTTTTGAAACGTGTATGATCTTCCATGTTCTTGTAATTCAGTCACGAAAATGTTACTATTTTTTACCTGTCGATTTCCATCCATGTTCATTTTTCTACATCTTTTAGGATCAACAATAAATTTTAATTACAATAGCTCGTACAATAGTTCAGTTGTAGATATTCCTGTATTCAGTGACAAAAATTCAGCGTGACGGAACTACACAAAGATGTAATTCCGTCACGAAAACGTTGGCGAATTTATGCTCTGAGTGAAATCAATATGAATTCGTCTTTTCATAATGTTAAGCACGCTGACATCTGGACTGACGGTCCACCTAGCCAGTACAAAAATAAGTATGTGTTCGCCATGTTGAAATATCTAGAAACTGCTCATCATCTCAAAATACGATGGAACTATTTTGCGACAGCCCATGGCAAGGGGGAACTAGGTGGAAACGTTAAACGTATCGCGCACAGATTGATTATGTCAGGTTCTCACATAATTTCAAACACGGAAACATTTGCACAGTGATCAATCAAGTCGATCACTGAAAATCAAGATGATCAGACTGCTCTACAAGAAGAAGCTGATTTAGACAGTAATAGGCCTATGCCCTCCTCTGTTTTCGATCATGAAGACGCCAAAGCGGAAATCAACGACATGCCAACAACATCAAAAGCAAAGAAAGAGGAGGATAAATCAGCAAAGAAGAAGATAATCAGAGTAGCTATACGTTCCGGCAAAAAGAAGAAAACGCAAGGCTTTGACCAAAACAGGTGCGCTCGATGCAGCTTCTTGTACGGTTCGCGAAGTGATCGCAAGCCTGATGATAATTGGATTCTGTGCAAACATTTTGATCGATGGTTTCACGAAAGTTGTGCATAACTATACGGATTTTTAGAGGATGATCCATTCGCTTGCTACGACTGCCTTTGAGGTGTTTATCAAGTGTTTTGTAGCTACAAAAGATAGCCTTTTTGGAATAAATTTATCTTCTCATGTTATTGCAAATATGCACATCAGCATGGTAGTTTTGGGAATTAATTCATTTTATTGAAAGTAGCGGGAGACTGCGACAGACATGTAAGTTAACACATATGTACCAATTTAAATCATTGTAGAAAAAAATTCTTATAAGCTTAGATCATGAGCAATTCGAGTAATCGAGGAACATACAATTGAGAGCAGAGTGGTGGATTTTACTCTTACAAAATATAAAAAATGATGATCCAATTATGGAAAGTTAGCAACTACAACTTTCATCAAGGTTATGTCTGAATTCTATTGAGACTGTTTTACGAATGCGCAGATCAAAACTGAAAGCAAGAATATTGTAGTGCAAAAGCATCATTTACCCAGAGGTAGGTCTATGCACTTTAGGTATTTATGCACGTACATTTAAGTAGGCCTCCGTGGACGTCGTACACTCTGACAATAGCAGTTCGAAAGAAACTTGTATTATGTATTGAAGAAATAATGACACTCAGCTATTAACTACTTTATACAGTGATTTAGACTTCTTAATAGACAAAATCGTAAACGTGACGGAATTACATAGAGATCAGTTTACAAATTTGTGGATTTCAAGTCGATAAGTGTACCGTAGATTATCAAATTTATATGATTGAATTCGTCGCACGTTCTAAAATTTATCACAGAAGTGGCTTGATTTGTAATTGTTTAAAAGAGCAGAAATATGCAAAGGTGTTGATGAGTTCAAAAAGACATGTCAAAGTGTGCAATTCCGTCACGATGAGTGTTAAAGTAAATTTTAAACCACACAATTATGTAGATCATAATTATAACTACCTCACATTCTATCTTGGTGTATTTTTGAATTCTAACAGAAAAATCAGGACATTTTAAGCAGTTCTTCTATGATATACTTAGTGGTTTTGACAAAGTGTCCCAGAATACTCATTGACAAAATTTCATCTACATACATTGAACCTTTTTTCACGGCTTCCATTTACATTTACTTGTCTTTTCAGAAGCAGAGAATCAAATGGCGTGATTCCTTTAGCTCAGTCGTTGATGTTGATAGTGGTCTCCCTCAGAGATCCTCGATCGGACTCTTAATGTTTTGCATGTGATATCGACAATTACATATAGAACAGGGGAAGTTTTAGCATGTGGGGTAACTTTTAATAACTCGTATTTTCTCAATTTGCAAAGTAATCACATGATTACTGTAGCAATTTGGTATCTATTATTCACAGAATAAACAATGCCAATCCGAAATGAGTCATAACAATACACAGACATCTAGTCCGGGAGCGGCTATATTAGATAAACATAGCTTAAACACATACGCACACAAAACACGGTCAAATATGCGCGAAGATCAACAATACTGTCGTCGCAAGTGATATACGGATCAATAGACTTACCATTACAATAGCCACACAAACATTCTTTGTAGAATGTGCATTGCAACCAATCCGAGTCTCTGTAATTGCAATACAAAACCCCACAAACAAAACATTTGTCCTCTGAATTTTCATCTGCCACTGAATTAATCGAGATGGTAGAATTTGACGAGCTTGGTGCAGATGCACTCAACGGAGTGGAATCCACAAGTACCAACTGTTTGCGGGAATAATTTTAGAGCTCCTGGGCTTCTTCGGTTCATTATGATCCATCCTCTCCGATGACATTTGAAGGAGTGTTGAATCCAAACCTTGCTGGACATGTTCACCACACTAAGCAGCTTCACTCGTTCCTGGGACATGTTTCAATGGCTCTCTGACGTTCCTTGGGTAAAGTCCGGTTGCGCGGAATCCCGATTTAATATTCTCAGGGCCACTTGTGCGTTTCGACTTTCTTAATGAAATAGGGATTACATACATGGAAAATTATTCTTCTTTTGCCAAAATGCCAAAACGTTTGGAATGGAGCCGTCGGAGCGACTTTCAGCATGCCAGTGAACCTTGATAGAACAAAAATAAGCCACGTCTTACGGCTGTAAAAGGTTCGTCGAATTGGATGGCAAAACAGTGAAGTAAATGTCGCTGTCGTGAGCAAGTTTAATGACGTTTGGAGAAAAATAATGTGCCAGTTTATATCCTATCGACAGTTCTTTCCCGAAAGCCTCAATGCGAAAGGCAGAAAGCACTCTTGAAACCATCTGTCGAGTTATTGAGATTCAGACCAACCGTGCTTGGCAGTTGGCACCCAGAGGTCCTCCTTCAGTCCAACCGGCATACGCGTACACATTCTGAGCTTTATAAACCACATGCGGTGGCATTGTTTCTCCCACTGCGTTGCAGCAAAGCATCAGGCTAATGGAGACCATTGAAT
This sequence comes from Prostheceraeus crozeri, assembly GCA_907163375.1. Classification (NCBI taxonomy): domain Eukaryota; kingdom Metazoa; phylum Platyhelminthes; order Polycladida; family Euryleptidae; genus Prostheceraeus; species Prostheceraeus crozeri. The sequence goes on along the minus strand of CAJQUW010011536.1, from coordinate 107,912 downwards.
GTTCATTGACAACCTCGACACGACGTGTTCCGCGACGAGCGATGACCTTCTTGGTTCTCGGATTGTCGGCTAGATTAGTTTCGTCGCAATTATAGACTTGTATATGTAGGTTCAAAGCAATCCTTGGGAGGAAGACGGTTAAAAAGGTCATTCACAGTCTCTTGAAAAACACTTGCACGAGCACGTTTGATGTTGCTTGCATTTCAAATGATGAGATCGTTTCGCTTCATGATGTTTGAAAGCCAATCGTGCTCGGGTAAGTTGATTTGGAATCTAAGTTCGATGTGACCTTTTCTATCCAGATAGCCTTTCGCTAAGAGGCGAACTTCAAGTTCATTCAGTCTAAGTCCCCAATCCATTTTTTTGCATCGTCGTAGCCAATTCAGTTTCCTCGAGTTCAGATAAGACTGGCGGCCTTCCTGGTTTAAGTGTATGCCTTCCCTTAATGAAATTATGAAGTTTTACATGACAAATACGATGCTTTGTAGCTGCTGCTCGTAAGGACATTCCATTTGCGACGCCTTCTGCAGCTTCTTGAATGGCATCTTGGTAACTAACTTCTACATGCGCGCTTACTGTTACTCTTTACATACGTTCGTGGCATAATGACTTCGAATGAATTTAATACTATTGAAGTGTTACACATATCGATCAAGCTGCTGTCACCCAACTGCTGGAGCGAAGATTAGTCCGGGAGCTAGCGTGAAGTTGTGCAGGGAACGAGGTAGTACATAAAACTTTCACATAGCATATCTAACCTACTGCGAAACTTCGCGTCTGCCGGATCAGATCATTTGCTTTTCAGAAATAGAGAGGATAACACAATCCTATGTATTTCCAGTGGTAAAATTGTGACATTTAAGGTGTTGACTCCATTTTTTCGAATTTTTGCTCATAAAAGTTGCACAAATTGGTATTTTGTTGAACTGGTTATTATAGAAATCATCTACAGATGATGATCTTTCAAATGAGTTATCATTCAGTGACAGAGGATGAAGTAAAGTGTACAAACAGACACTTTTTGTTGGTGTAACTGCAAATTTTAACATAGAAATTTCAGGAAAATTGTTGATATACTTTAACGAAAAGTGTCTGTTTGTACACTTTACTTCATCCTCTGTCACTGAATGATAACTCATTTGAAAGATCATCATCTGTAGATGATTTCTATAATAACCAGTTCAACAAAATACCAATTTGTGCAACTTTTATGAGCAAAAATTCGAAAAAATGGAGTCAACACCTTAAATGTCACAATTTTACCACTGGAAATACATAGGATTGTGTTATCCTCTCTATTTCTGAAAAGCAAATGATCTGATCCGGCAGACGCGAAGTTTCGCAGTAGGTTAGATATGCTATGTGAAAGTTTTATGTACTACCTCGTTCCCTGCACAACTTCACGCTAGCTCCCGGACTAATCTTCGCTCCAGCAGTTGGGTGACAGCAGCTTGATCGATATGTGTAACACTTCAATAGTATTAAATTCATTCGAAGTCATTATGCCACGAACGTATGTAAAGAGTAACAGTAAGCGCGCATGTAGAAGTTAGTTACCAAGATGCCATTCAAGAAGCTGCAGAAGGCGTCGCAAATGGAATCTCCTTACGAGCAGCAGCTACAAAGCATCGTATTTGTCATGTAAAACTTCATAATTTCATTAAGGGAAGGCATACACTTAAACCAGGAAGGCCGCCAGTCTTATCTGAACTCGAGGAAACTGAATTGGCTACGACGATGCAAAAAAATGGATTGGGGACTTAGACTGAATGAACTTGAAGTTCGCCTCTTAGCGAAAGGCTATCTGGATAGAAAAGGTCACATCGAACTTAGATTCCAAATCAACTTACCCGAGCACGATTGGCTTTCAAACATCATGAAGCGAAACGATCTCATCATTTGAAATGCAAGCAACATCAAACGTGCTCGTGCAAGTGTTTTTCAAGAGACTGTGAATGACCTTTTTAACCGTCTTCCTCCCAAGGATTGCTTTGAACCTACATATACAAGTCTATAATTGCGACGAAACTAATCTAGCCGACAATCCGAGAACCAAGAAGGTCATCGCTCGTCGCGGAACACGTCGTGTCGAGGTTGTCAATGAACATTCAATGGTCTCCATTAGCCTGATGCTTTGCTGCAACGCAGTGGGAGAAACAATGCCACCGCATGTGGTTTATAAAGCTCAGAATGTGTACGCGTATGCCGGTTGGACTGAAGGAGGACCTCTGGGTGCCAACTGCCAAGCACGGTTGGTCTGAATCTCAATAACTCGACAGATGGTTTCAAGAGTGCTTTCTGCCTTTCGCATTGAGGCTTTCGGGAAAGAACTGTCGATAGGATATAAACTGGCACATTATTTTTCTCCAAACGTCATTAAACTTGCTCACGACAGCGACATTTACTTCACTGTTTTGCCATCCAATTCGACGAACCTTTTACAACCGTAAGACGTGGCTTATTTTTGTTCTATCAAGGTTCACTGGCATGCTGAAAGTCGCTCCGACGGCTCCATTCCAAACGTTTTGGCATTTTGGCAAAAGAAGAATAATTTTCCATGTATGTAATCCCTATTTCATTAAGAAAGTCGAAACGCACAAGTGGCCCTGAGAATATTAAATCGGGATTCCGCGCAACCGGACTTTACCCAAGGAACGTCAGAGAGCCATTGAAACATGTCCCAGGAACGAGTGAAGCTGCTTAGTGTGGTGAACATGTCCAGCAAGGTTTGGATTCAACACTCCTTCAAATGTCATCGGAGAGGATGGATCATAATGAACCGAAGAAGCCCAGGAGCTCTAAAATTATTCCCGCAAACAGTTGGTACTTGTGGATTCCACTCCGTTGAGTGCATCTGCACCAAGCTCGTCAAATTCTACCATCTCGATTAATTCAGTGGCAGATGAAAATTCAGAGGACAAATGTTTTGTTTGTGGGGTTTTGTATTGCAATTACAGAGACTCGGATTGGTTGCAATGCACATTCTACAAAGAATGTTTGTGTGGCTATTGTAATGGTAAGTCTATTGATCCGTATATCACTTGCGACGACAGTATTGTTGATCTTCGCGCATATTTGACCGTGTTTTGTGTGCGTATGTGTTTAAGCTATGTTTATCTAATATAGCCTACATACCATTTTCAAAAGAAAATTATATGCAAATTATATTTTTAGTTTGAAATAGTTTGCATGTTTATTAAGGATCGGGTTTTCGGTCTTCTTTAAAAATAGATGTCTCTGTTAAAGTTACTCCACATTGACTGTATAGGAAGTACTTATTAGTTACTTATTGATAACGGAAAAGGTGCAGCTTACAGACACCGTCCTGTCATTCAAGTAAAAAGTGTCGATTCATAGAGGCATAAATTGTCAAAAAAGTGTTAAGTCACCCAATTTCACGGTTTCTGTTGATGAAAGCAAGACATCAGCGGTATTCAATTAATCAATTAATAGTGTCAGGAAAAGAAATTTGGCAAGATTTTAGAGATTTCATTAAAAAATTTTAACCTTCCACAGATACTAAAATAATTTCATAAATATAGGATATCTCAAATATGACAACGTGCATTTTTCAACTGAAACACATTTTTGGATGATAAAATGTCATGACATGGAAAATCGCATGTCAATTCGGGCGTTAATAATGCATAAATGATGACGAATGAGATACCTGCACATGTTTTATTACAATGTGCAAAGGCATATGATATTTACGAGTATGAACAATGTAAGCTCATATGTCGTGAAATATTGATGACCAAGGATAATGAAAAAGTGGATGCAGAACACAGTATGCAGGCATGTATTTGAATGAATATCACGACAGAAATAGAATACGATTATTATAGTCATTATAGGAAGATATGAATGAACGACATGATTTTATTAAAGTTTCTATTATGCATGGAATCTCAAAGCAATTTATTCTAAGCTGTTCAATCCTAAATGTTAAGAGGTCCGGAGCATAATATTTACTAATAAGGTTGTGCTGGACAACGGGCGAACGTCCTGGAAGTTCGCGAATCATGAATTAAAAGAGAATGAAGTTTTGGAAGAGATGACATGAAAGAATTAAATTGGTTCTCAAAGAATATCGATTTCGTTCAATTCATCTGAATTTGTGTCGATAGTTTTGTAGATGTTTCTTTCATATTAAGTTTTATTATCGATTATGAATGGACCTACCCAAGCCATAAAAACTGATCGTAAGTACCAACTAACTGCTAGCCTACTAAGGTAGCTGCATCATGAGCTTTGGATGAAGCGGTCAGACAACGTTTTAAAGATGAAGTTAAGGAATCATAACTTTCCGTCCGATTCTACTTTTCATAGAAAGGAATTAAAAGGTTTTATATACAAAATCTAAAGCCTTGAAAAACATGGAGAGAAAGAGAAGAAATCCGATAACGTCACGAAATTCTTCATGGCTTCCATTATTCGGTAAATTACCACCAGAAACCGCCACAATTATTGAAATCCTGCTAATGAGTGAATACAATTAATATCGCAATGAGGGGTTATCAAAATTAATGGTATTACAATTAATTGGAAGAGGTGCACCACAATGTTCAGTTCTCGGACCAGCAATTTCAATGCTTTTATTGGTGACTTTTGCTGTGTCACACTTTTGGCCAGCACAATAAAGTGTGCAGATGATATAACTGCAATTCTGCCTCTTTTCTTGGAGGATGCAAATACTACACGACTGCTCATCGAACATCAAACGGATCAGGTGCTGAATTGGTGTTCAATGAGCGCATTCACTCAGAAGTCAAAAGCACTACTGGTAACCCGTCGTCGGATCATCTTTGATCAACCTCTATCAATCAGGCAAGTGAACATGTTGAAGATCCTTGGTTTCACAATGAATGAGAAACTGAACTCTCGTGATCACGTACAGTATATGTGATAGGGATACTTTAGGAAGATATTAAATATTATATAAGAAGATTGAAGTTTGATTTTAATGATTAACTTGAATATTATATTAAGAAGACACCTTAAGAATAAAGGGAGGAAAAAGAATTCATGTTTTGAGACGATTGAAGGGACTTATTCCATTTTCAGAGCTACATAAGGTTTATGTCATGCTTATGCGATCAGTTTTTGAATGTGTCTCCTGTTTTCGTTGGTTTGACTAAGAGAGAGAAACATGTTCTCCAGAGAATCAAGAATCGCGCTCGAATTCGTATTATATATAACATTGAGTATAGCTCTGACAGATTATGGAATTGAAGTGCCGACTCCTTAGATGAAAGAAGAAAGCTTGCTTCCATGAAACTTTTAAACATATTGAAGGAAATGCATCACATATATTACATCACTTGGTTCCACAAAGGTTATATTTTACAATGAAGCTTTGCATTCCTTTTTCAAGAACGTGTCTTTATTCGCTAGCCTTTTTCCCTTGTGTTACTAAATTTATGAGAGGATGGTATGTCTTGGCGATAACAAATTCAAGTGAAGAAATAGTATACATGTGTAGTCTTAGGTATAGTGTGTATAGTTCCATTGCTTTCGGTGTAGTGGAGTGTCATTGTAGTTCTATTGTTTACCTCCATTATCCACCATGTGTAGCATTAGTTCACTTGTAATCGGTGTAGGAGCATCATTGCATTTCCATGTTTTACCTCCACTTTTCCAATTTTTATCCATCGCTTTCCTGTTGTTTTATAAAATCCATTTTTACTTTCCTTAACCTATGATGACCATTGTCCTATTGTACAGTATTTCCACTACCAGCATCTGTAGTCGGTACAATATATTAGACGTCTGTTTTGAAAATGTGTGCGGCAGTATTTAGAATCTATGGTATTAGTATATTAACAGTAAGAATGAGTAATGTTACAAGTCTGAAGATTTCCATTTTATCAGATATTGGGCCAAAGCTGATCAATTTTAATTCGTTGCCACGAGAAAGCTCCATTGAGTTCTTTTAAGGACTGATTAATCCAATGGTTACAGCAGCATTGCATTTGTACACTTCCGCATTGGAGAACGCCATCAGTCCTCTTTAGGACTACTTCAATTAATAATTTTTATTAGTAAGCACTAAATTCTATTTTAAATGGCAGCTGGAATGATTTTTATCATCGTATGAGAATTGTACTTTATAGTTATTATCCTATTTTTAATTGCAACATTTTGTGAAATTGCCTTAATATTGATCGATTTTCATTGATGGAAAAATATGCACTTAATTAGTACTTACTTAATTAGTCCCAATTAATTAACTTCTGCCATCAAACAATTGCAATCAGTTTACTGGTATCATCGAATAATTGCAGTTAATTGATTGATTAATTTCTAATGTATGTATTTCAAAGACTCACTATCGCAAGACCTGCAGTGACTTATTTAGATACTAAACTTACTAAGCAGATCTTTCAGGATTCTGATCAGGAGCTAGTTGGTACTCGAACTAAGACACGACACGGTCAAAAAAATTCGAAGGATCCAGGAAACGGAAGATACCAAAGTTAAACAACTACCCTAGTGGACAATCCTGTAAATAATTAGGTAATTAAAAGTCATGAACGAATGAATGCAAATTAATACTAACCACATAGTACTAACCACATACTAATCCCTACTCCGGTAGAGAGTAGGGACTGAAATACGTATAAAGGCTAGTCGACTCAACTTAAGACGGGAAGGGAAATAAATTAATACTTATAAACGATTTATTTTACCATTTAAGAACTAGTAAGAGTTCGTCATGGACCTGACAAGAAGCTAGCTTAAAAATAACAAACGGTGAAAATAAGAAACCTAAAAAACAAAATTAAGTTTGCTATGTATGGAGTCATCAGGGAGGAGCCATGTGGCTGCATGAAGCAAGGTTTCGCCCCCTAACCTCCAACCTATACCACATGGCGGGGCCAGGCCAACCATATCGAATGTACGATATGGAAGGTCTCTCCAAGCCTGAGGAAACATAACAGAACCTAACCGAAAATAAAATTTAGGAATTTCTAGGACAAAAGGAAGCAAATAAAACTGGAAGAGGTTTCCTTAGCCCAACATGCCAAAGATAGATGGCATCTGGCGGGGCGAAAAATAACCAAACTTGAAAACGAGGAACCTATTCTTTGAGAAGGACTTTATGCAAGAATTAACCAGCAAATTAGCCTTATAACCCCGTCCTTTGAAGATATCGAAAATGCCCTTAGCTCTTGATGTGAAGGCGGAAGCATCAGATGAAATCCTGGCGAACCTGATGAGTTGGGCAGCAAAGATGTTTAAGCCAGTGTTCAAAGGCATATTACTATCGGGGAAAGTATACAGCACCACTGAGAAGCTGAACTCATCAACCTTATGGTAAAGCTCTTTGATGTATTGGCCACCATCTTCGATCCTGATTTTAACATCCAAACAATTAACGCATTTGTTGTTATCTCCGCTTCTGCTAGCTAAGAGATCTATCGGGTAGATTTCAGGAAGGATCTTATCAAAATGTTTGTAGTTAAACACAAAAAATGTCGTCGACATACCTAGTGGTACGAGAGAGAAGTTTGGCTAAGCCAAATCTCTTACTCGCTAGGAGCCCCCTCACAAGCTTAAATTCCCTGTAAGCTAAAAACAGATCAGCTAAGAGTGAGCTGGAATTCCCACCCATAGGAATGCCTCGAATTTGCTTGAAGACAAGTACCCCGAAAGTGACAAAAGTAGTATCCACGATGAAACTAATAGCATTGAGGAATTGGGGTTTGGACCAGTAGTGATATCATCTGTATTTTTTATTCGAGAAGAAGGTTCTATAATAGCCAATGCAAATAAAGCTCTTGGAACTGCTAAAAATTAACTCACATAAGTCTTTCAAGGACTCCTTAACCTGGTCTAGATTATCTTAACCTGGTACAACCTAATTACCATCTCTATATTGCACCTCTATGATGACTTTTGAAACCCTACTTTATCTTCTGTTTTGTAGGCGTCGCCTGTCTATGGATGTATTCATGTAGCTTTAATGAATAAACTAGAGAGTTTTCAAAGAAGAGCTCACATGATTATATGTGGATCGAAATGTGATTGTAATCACTTTCCATTAGTGACTGAACGCATTTTTAAAGCAGGCATAATGATTTTGAGATCTTGCGAGAATTCAGCATGTCATCCTCTCCATGAAATGGTTTCATCTCGTGGCCAATTTTCATTCCTTTGTGTTCAACGTCTACAAGTGTGCACTCATTTTTTTCCACGGTTTTGTGCGCATGTGCCTTCCCCCTAGAAAAACCTGTAGTTCTTAGCTGATTTTTTCCTTCGTTTTACTAAACATATTTTCTAATTGTTGATTGTTTTTTTAATAAAAACGCAGTGCTGTCTGTGACTTGCATGAACTTTTTGCCGCTTGTATATGTCATGTCTGCTCATCACTGCACTCATTGTTATGCGCTCGATCTGTATGATAACCATTCACTTAAAAATAAACGTATTTCTGTTCTGTTCTAGGCAAGTGTGATTATCCATTCACATGTTTCAATAATTGATTGTCTCTATAATTGTGATGCATAACTGCTTAGTGTAGCTGTCTACACAAGTCTGCAAGAAAACTGACCAACATCTAAATCCAAGAATACAACTGCATGTGTTTCATGCAATGAGTTCACTCAAATCTATCCAAGTTGACAATATACTATGCGGCTTGTAAAGCATGTAGGCCCATTTGGTCAAATTCGATAAAGTGAAACATCAGAAACGTTCAAAATCAAACATTAGTCTATTTTAAATGGTGATAGTAAATAATAACGATTAATTGATGATATCATCAACAAACTGCAGCAAATTTATCGTCTTCATAAAATAATTGCAATTAATTTATTGTTCTCATCAAATAATTGCAATTAATCAATTGTTCCCATCAAGTAATTGCAATTAATCAATTGTCTTCATCAAATAATTGCAATTGATCAATTGTCTTCATCAAATAATTGCAATTAATCAATTGTTCTTATCAAGTAATTGCAATTAATTTATTCCTCTCATCAAATATTTGCAATTAATTTATTGTCTTCATCAAAAAATTGCAATTAATCAATTGTCTTCATCAAATAATTGCAATTAGTTTATTGTTCTCATCAAATAATTGCAATTAATTTATTGTTTCCTGTTGCAATTAGAACTTATTGATTGATGACACCAATAAACTGCAATAGATCGATTCCTTTTATCAAAAAATGCAATTAATTCATTTCAATCAATGTTCCCTACCCCAGAGGAAGCCTCAAAATCATTATAAGATTCCCCATTGAGAACAGTAGATTATTTGGAATGGATATAGCATGATTTCCCACCTGTTTTCATCATTCAAATTATCGCAGACGATGATTTGGTCAGCATGAGTGTCCGGACACTTTGCTATTAATAAAGTTTCTTCCTTCACTTTCATATCATAAACTATATATTTCCCAAAGTTTGTTGCAAGAGTAATTGCTTCTCAGTGAATGTAGTTAACTTCATTCATATCCTACGAAGGAAACAAAAAATATTGCGGAAGAATTACCATATTATCTGTGACATCTAATGTCATTACTTCCACGTAGACGAAGAATCCTTATGGCAAACATTTCACACTTTCCGGTGATTCCAGATATTGGACAACCTGGCGACATTCGACGTAGAATCTCAGAAAATCCTGATTTGTACGAATAGAGAAGCACAAGATGTTTCATAATCACTTATTTTATTCACAACGCGAATTGTTTGTATTCAATCGAGTGAAAGAGAAGTGATCGGAGATAAGCATCGGCACAAAACAGAAAGTAAACTTGATACATACAAGACTGGAATGAATGCACGGGAATCACAGAATTGGATTGTTTAAGCGTGTCACTTTGCTAGAACTACAAACTGATTCAAAACGTTGGCACATGCAGGAACTTACTGAGTGGACAAAAAGAAATTTTTAATACCTTGCAAAAATAGGAAAAATAGTCGTGCGTCGCTTGTGGATTGCTCTGAATTGCTTCAAAATGCTCCGATCGCCACGACTCCTTCAGATTCGAAGAATTCAGATCATTGCGCAAGAGTCTTCTCGATAATGTTGGGCCTTCCGATCATTTTAAAAAAGGTTAGCAGGCGCAGCGAAAAAACGCTCACAAACGTCTCTATAGAGCTAGACATCGTCTGTGTCTCTTTGCAGTGTGATCCGGTTGATAACAGTCGCTGAAACTTCGCACAATTTGGAGTGTTTAATGTTGAACTGGTTGCTCATTGTTCGATTGCTATGGTATTATGTCAGCAGATTGTGCCAATTCACTGGCGTTCAGGCTTGCCGTGGGAATTGATTTTGAATTCCCATTTCCATCCCATTCCCACGGGATTTCGCAATAATTCCAATTAGAAATCCCATAACTTATTATTCTTCATAAATATTAATATGGTCCTCTTCTTTGGGACCTAATATTGTAAGTACTTGGGCCTAGTAATCGCAGTGGTTAAGTGTACCTTTGCTAGTTATCATAGGCTATTTGTAGGGTTAGGTCAAGTAGACGTAAGTCTTCTAACAAAGAAATGATTATTATGAATTCTTATTCAGACCCTACGGCACAGTTCATGAGTAAATGTAGGCATAATCAAGATTTTTATATCGAAAAACTTGTACGACGACATCGCAGCGGAGAGGTCAATACCGCAGACGGAATTGAAGTAACAGACTGCAAAGTTCCATATATTTACGCAAATTATAATATATTATTCCATATATTGAGTGTTGTTATAATGAGTCAGCGTCAGGCGCCAATCAGGGGAAAGAATACTTTGCAAGCGAAGCACGGAAACACAACAGCAGGTTGTTCAGCATGGGTATGAGAGCATGAAATGTGCATGACATTTCCAGCTAGTCTGCACTTGCATCGGCCTCTAACCATCGATCACAATCTCTCAAACTGCAACCAATCAAACCGAAATGAGGTGATCAACTTTGACTGGCTGATGCCGTGAGAGAAATTACATTAATAAAGAACTTCACTGCCTGAACAGATCTAAGATGGACCACATTAGACCAACAATATTCATTATTTTCCATGGGAATTCCTATTCCCACGGCAAGCCTGCTGGCGTTACATGTTCCAATGTTTCCTTTCTAATCAAACAGAAGAAGAGACGACCTGTCTAATTCGGTGACTGGAATGATAGGAAACTTAAGAAACCATTAGGCATCTGAAAAAGGTTTAAATGGGTCATAGCGAGCTATGTTGCTGCAACACCATTTTGATGAAATGGCAAAACAAGCATAAGCGTATTTGCTTTTCTGTTATTCAGTGACTGTTGTGGTGACCCGCCCAGGGATCTCAAGAATTAATGTCGTTGCACTTCTAGCATTTATAAACTTAATGATAAAAATCGCATATATTTTTATACCAACAGTGAAAATTGTGGGTGTAAAAGCCATCTTGATGCTAGGACCATAAAGTAAGACATTAAAGAAAATATGCACATAAAAAACATGTGCAAGTGCTCAATTGCTTCATAAATCAAAATATGTTTGAAAGTTTAGACATGGTTATGATAAAAGAATTTCAGAAGATATGATTAGGGAATGACGGACATGAAACTTCCCTGAATATGACTATGGTTCTGGAGTTAAAATGTGTAGTAGGGACTGGGAATGTTGTGGATCCTCCGTTAATTAGGCCTATTTGAATAACATGAACCCAAGTGTGGTGTGCCCGTATGTAGAGGTATGAAATAGGACAAGCGAGAACGCTCCCAATGCATTCATAATAAAAGCCAATGCTGCTAACCTTTCGTCTTCAGTGAAAGTATCGGACCATTCTTTGTGCATTGAAAGACAGGAGCCACCATAGATATTTTACTACTCATCATATTTACAGGTACCTTTGGTTTCCAAATTTCACTGGAAGTTTGTAGTCTTTACGAGCATATCTTTTTGGCTTACAAGGCCTTTAAGTTTGCAGTCTCTGCACTTCGACATTTACAGTCTCCATGGAGTAAAATCCTCTGTAAAGAAGCATTCGTTTACTTTTTTCATTTTTGACACCAATTTTATTCATTCCGAGACTACTCTACCGCAAAGTGGATTTCATAATCAATAAATGCACATGCCATATAAATCGTCAGCATGCTTTGTGACAGACCCATCAATCCGATATGAAATAAGTTGATAACAGCGGTCTGGTATGGGAACCCTGGGGCACCCCCCAGTGGCTACGGGCTATGAAACATTGATTGCTTCTCTATCCAGAGTTATTGATTATGACTGCAATTCAATGATTGCTGGAGTTGAATCATTGCACTTCGTTGATGTGTTCAAAACATGCTCAACACAGTGCGTTAAAATCAAAGCATAAGGGGAATTTTCAGAGTATTTTAATGTTCGGATGAAATTCGCAAAATCAAAACTGACGCCGAAATTTCATGGTCTACAGTAATTAATTCTCAAGAGGGTAAAATTGTGTACGATGAATTGTTTCTTAGCCGGGCCCGTAGCCACGGGGGCCTGGCGGGCCGGTTAGTTTTTGTGCCCCCTCTGCTAAAATAGTTATTTATACTTGTGTGATCAACATACAATGAATATAAAACGAATCAATCAAATCGTATCATACGCTCGCACTATAGCAGTGTCAGGATCACTATGATGTCAGGTTCATTAATTTTCACTTGTAAACAACAATTCATATGAAATATTTGAATCCTAAAATGTCTGTAAAAGAATCATCTTCACCCATTCACGATATCTTTTATTTGTTGATTCCTCTCGATATACCAATAGAAAAATGATTGGATTTTCTAAATTGATATTCTCTTTGTGAAGTGATCATGTACTGCAAGATCATAATGTGATTTAATACTGAAACTTATTATCATAGAAAAAGGCTTCATGCAGTCTTAAATCGTCTGATATACATGTAACACATTCAAACAAACAAAATTAGGCTACATCATATTCAAAATGCTTTTTATAATAATTATGCAACTTGTAATTTCATGTATAAACATATGCGATAGTTGATCATTGCAAAAAAAGGTTAACACAGCAACTAATTAATTAATTAACATAATTAATTGACAACAATCATTCAAACTACAAATGCAGATGTTATTAATTCAAGATTGTAGTCTTCTCATGGTTGATGATGTTCACATCAACTTTCTCTCGTTTGGGGCCATGCCCCCTGTAGATCAGATCTGGTTACGGGCCTGTTCTTGGAGTTCTCTCTGTTCAGCAAGAGATGTAATTTCATCGCTATCAGGCGACCGAAAATGTCCCATCTCGTATAAAAGATAACTTGTTGAAAATAGAACTAATCCAAGGTAAAAACCAAAGATAACCGACAGTAAAATTCGATTTCAATGATTTCATTCATTAACTGCCTCCTATTTTTAGGCATCATCTTGTGAAAAAATTAGGATATTGATAATTATTTAAGTGTTTGAAGAACGAATTGCCAATCTGATATATCGACAATGAACATTATCAAGGAAATGCGACGCTCAATTTTGTAAATGCAATTTATGGTCGCTACGAAACGTGTTCCGATAATGCTGCCGCCATTTATTCATCTGAAGGAAGGTCGTAAAGAATTGTTGTCATCGCTGTTTCTGTCATATACTGCCTGACATAAAAAATGCTCCGCTCAAATATATGAACTTTATTCCACTCACACTCATGAATTATAAGATAGCATTTTATATAAAACTTTATATTTGAATAAATGGGAGACATTAGTACCGAGTTTGTCCTCCCCGCACTGAAATGCAGCTTTGAAGTCTCATCGGCATCGAGTCGCAAAGATGATCAAGCCGTTCCTGATCCAGCAATGACCATTGATCGATGAGTCTCTCTGAAAGAGCTGTCAGTGTTGATGGTGGATGATCATATGTATCTCTCACTTTCCGACCAAGTTCATCCCAAGCATGTTCGATCGGAGACAGGTCGGAGGAGCGTGAAGGTCAATGGAGGATGCGAATTCCAGATCTCACTATCGCTGTGGTTACACAATGAGCTCTGTGTAGTCGAGCGTTGTCATCCTGGAATATGAGGTTGAGTTCATTTACCGTTGGGATGACGATTGGAGATATGATATTCGATAAATATCGCTCTCCGTTCAAGTTCCCATTCACAATGACTGCGACAGTTCGACCTCCGTACCAGATACCGGCCCAGATCATCACGCTACCACCACCATAGCGGTCATGCTCAGATATGCAGCAGGGTGAATACATACCTCTCACCAACCATTCGATGCACTCTAATGCGACCATCGTGAAAATCCAAAGTGAAACGGGATTCATCCGTCCACATCACTTGACGCCATTCATCTGTGCTCCACAACAGATGCTGCTCACACCATTCCACACGCTTTCGCTTGTGTTCGAGACCTGCGGAGAAAAAAATTGGCAGTGAAACAATGTCATTGTGTGAAATTCTCGCATTACTTACTTAGAGGAAGTCTTACGGCAGGTCGGTATGACCTCAGGCCCGCTTCTGCTAGACGGCGATATGCTGTTCGTATACTGCATGCAATTCCTGCTGCAGCTTTCCAGCTGATGGCCAGTCGAGGAACACTCTTAAAGCGATTGCGCTTTGCTGAGATAACCAACTTCCTATCGGTAGCATTGTTTATCATTCTCGGTCTCCCTGATCCTTTCTTTCTTTTAACATTTCCATCATTGTTCCATCGACTCCACCACCTGCTCACAGTAGAGTGTGACACACCCAACTTCCATCCAACAAACCTACAACTCTTTCCACATCGTAGCATTCCAACAGCCATTCCTTTTACAAACTCTGATTGCGACATTTTTTGCTTCAAAATTTAGTCAGAAAGAATTGCTTGATAGTGATAAAAGGTCTAATTTGAAATGCATCAACTATGCCAAAGATATCGACAATGGACAGCTGCTTTATATCAGCATGACAAATTTGATGCATAGACATCCTGGTCAGTGCAGTATGAAATAAAAGTCGTCCACTTCCATTGAGATTTTCTATATCAAGTGGATCGTTTTTAATGTCATAGAGTATATTAGCTCATTGACTGACGAGAATTGATTGCAGTCTATTTTGGTACTCTACTAAAACAAGCTGGATATTTGATTGATGACAAGACAATCTTCTCATTCTCAAAACAATTAATTACAACCAAAACTCATCGGAAATTATCAAATTCCTTTCATTCTATGTAATCAAAGCGCTTGCAGGTCTATCTGAAAAAGTAGCCGATAAATCATCACTTCCCACTTTTGAGTACACAAAATGCATCTAATTTTTGATGAATTATGTAGCCTGTAGGCTATGTCTACAGTCTAAATATAATTGCGATCTGTGCATACAAACGGAAGGCAACAGATCTGATGGCTGCGCGTGTTTGCACTTGCATGTCGACTGTGCCAATAGCATAGATCTATTTTAGTGACTGCTTCGATTTGACTGGACACGCTCCCCGCAGGCGTATGTACGAGTATGCACATGCCAGCTATATATACGAGAAAATTGTAGCTTAAATAAACAGTTAGAAGGAAACAATTATTTAACAAAACGCAGCTGTCTTGTCTACAGAAATAAAATTTAATATGTAATTTGTAGATAAATGAAAGCGCGCATCTAGCCGAATTCATAATCTTTATTGCTCTGGAGGCCTTTCGCCGGTCTTCTCAATAGAACGTACCCGGTAGAAAGAATGCAAATGAGTGATGACAAATGAGAAGTACAACTAAAACGGTAGATGAATATCAAGCTGCAGCTCACGTTTGCTTGCACAAATTTGGTTTGAAGTACCGAATATGCAAAGCTTCAGAAATGCGCAATAACCTGTCATTTCTAGCGTGAAAGAATTTAATAAGATGTAAAGAACATTCCTAATTGTCTCATCAAAGTTGACAGTCGCCGCAGTTCCTCTACCATAGCTTCTCATGTCATTGACTGTAATTGCGATCGTAGATATCTTCGTGACAAGTTTTCAATTGTCTTTCACGCTGGAAATGACAGGTTATTACGCATTTCTGAAGCTTTGCAAATTCGGTACTTCCAAGTCATTTGTGCAAGCAACGTAAGCTGCTAATTGGTATTCTTCACCTATCTAGTGTGTTTTACAGGAGGTTATTTACAATACGGCGGAGATAAATCAATTAGATTAATCTCCTAAGGATCAACCCATGGTTACGACTACCCCATTTTTAGTATTGAAAAGGATCTCCATCCAATGTGTTCCTGATCTTCATGAACTTGTCATCATTCAGCAACTTGACGTTCCTGTCGTGTCGGCAGAGGCCCATCTGCAGCATCAATACCATTCCTTTTAATGATGTACTTCGATAGGCTTGACCATCTGTTCTCCTCGCTTCTAGTATAAAGAGAGAAATCAGTAGGTTTAATTCCTCGTCATTGCAGTCAGGTAAGTCTTTTACTGGAAGATGTTTTGATACCGACAGTCTATTGTGTCGATTCTTTGTTCTCAACCAATCAATCCATAAACAGCTTCTCCGTATGCTCAATTCTTCTTATACTCTTCGAACTATACGCTTTCCTGAATTTTTCCTCGGATTCATCTTCAACGAAATTATATCTCAAATCGTCAATGAACGAATCACCGAACGTATCCTCTGGGTCAAGCATGACGGATGAACTTTCCATTTCACAATGGTCACAAACCGCTCTCTCAATTCATTTATTCCGCGCTGACCACATCTCACAGAGATGAATGTGCAACAAATCAAGTCGTGAAATCATGTGCGTGCACAGAATTAGACAGCTCGTCTCTTGTTCTGTTTGACTAGAAGGGAAGCATTGGAACATGTAACGTAAATGAAATGGCACAATCTGCTGACTAGCAATCGAACAATGAGCAACCAGTTCAACATTGAACACGCCAAATTGTGCAAAGTTTCAGTGACTGGTATCAACCGGATCACACAGCAAAGAGACACAGACTATGTCACGTTCTACAGAGAAGTTTGTGAGCGTTTTTTCATGCGCCTGCTAACTTTTTTTAAAATGATCGGAAGGACCAAACATTATCGAGAAAACTGTTGCGCAATGATCTGAATTCTTCGAATCTGAAGGAGTTGTGGCGATCGGAGCATTTTAGAGGAATTCAGAGCAATCCGCTAGCGACGCACGACTATTTTTCCTATTTTTGCAAGGTATTAAAAATTTCTTTTTGCCCACTTATTAAGTTCCTGCATGTGCTATCGTTTTGAATCAGTTTGCACTTCCAGCAAAGTGATACGATTAAACAATCTAATTCTGTGTGTGCGTGTGTTTGTGTGCCGCTCTAATGTGCACATCATGACATACACACACTACCGCTTGCTGCATGACGTCATTAATCTGTAGCTATGTGAAGAAGTTAGTTACACTCCTCGTGCGGCGGAGGTAAATTGCAGCAACTCGGCCGCGAATCCTCGTAGCTGACTAATTTACCTCCTTGCACTGGGAGTATAACTATTACTTCATCTACCGTGGTGAAACCATCTTCTTTCTAGCATGTAGTTGTACTTCTCATTTGTCATCACTCATTTGCATTCTTTCTACCGGGTATGTTCTGTTGTGAAGACCGGCGAAAGGCCTCCAGAGCAATAAAGATTATGAATTCGGCTAGATGCGCGATTTCATTTATCTACAAGTTGTCAAATGGACGTGAATGTTTCAATAATATGTAATTTTCCAATACTCCGCTCCGGCTTGGAGAACGCTGAAGGGGTGGCGCTCCGCTCCGTCCAAACTACATCCCTGCGTTATAAAAATTATGAATTCATTGTTCATTTGCTTAATCATCAATTTTCTCATATGCCAGTGCATTGCCAAAAACCACTTCCAAAATTTCGCCTCAAACCCAATTCTACTATCATTCCGGTATGTCTATGTACTGTACATGTTGCAAAGGACATATGACCTGATGCAAAATCATTAGTCTATTTGTTCATAATGCATTGCAGTGAGTCCAAGATTTGAATGATACTTGCTGCATGACTTGCTGCGTGTAACTGTTGTCCTTACACTGGCTTTTTCACATGAATTGCGCCATACTCTTGTGTGGCAGGCTTCTTTAACCCTACAGGACTGGGGGGTTTTCTTTTTATATGTCCTAAAATACGTCAGATAGAAGTTTAATTTTTTTTGACTTTTAGTTTGTATGTATGTTGAAGTTTCAGTAAAAATTTGGGTAAAACTGACTTACTGTAAGGTCATTTTTATTAAAATTTTATTAAATTTTTATTAAATGGAAAAAATTGAAAATACAAATTTCAAATTTAAATTTTTGGTGTGAAGGTCTTCGAATCATGAAAAATACCATTCGAAAGAGGAGACTCGAAATCTGTTGTACCTTGGATTCTACAATGTTTTATTCATAAGAACATGGACAATTTGAGGGGCACAAAGTAACCCCCCGGTCCTACGACGCTAAAAATCGCCGTGATTCGTGATAGGGTTAAAATGCATCCAAATTATCTGCAGGAAAAATTTGCAGCTGCCGCGAATAGTATTGTGTGACAGAATCTACAGACAGACGAAAGACAGAATCGATAACACGAAAAACAAAGAAAGTCGTTTGGAAAACATATAAGTTATGTGGCATAAATCGAGGTCCGAATATCAGCCTGCTTCTGCAAATATGACGTTAAAAGGTCAATGACGGACGGACTTTAACCCAGTACTTGGCGTAACGTATCAGGCACTTTGTTTCAGAAGCTAGTTCCATAACTTTGACCGAAGCAAAATTAAATTTGGTGCACGATTCAAAATATACAAGGGTTCTAAAATGCGCAAGGAAGTGACATTGAAAGAACTGTGCAAAATAGAAAAATAAGACGGAAAAGAAAATCCTTTAAAATAATTACAATCGACTGCATGCCTGCATACAGATGACGGTGGCTCACGGCTGGACCTTTTCACATAACTTTGTAGCCAACGAGGTAAATGTTCCTTTATCCGCTTTCCTAAGTTCCTATCAGTACGGCCAATGTAACTCGGCCGAATCGCATGACTAGAGGCCTCGAAAGCGCTCGCGATGTCTACATGTTTTAATAAATTTAGATTGCGAACTCGTGGCTGTACAAAAAGATTGTGGCGAGTATTCTGACTCAAAATGAAAAATTCATCAAGCACAATGGTGCAGAACCAATACTATACTGGAAGTTTTCAATGAATTCTTGTTTGTTTGGGTTTGCTTCAGCTCAGTCTTTGTTTTAGCGGAAACAAAGCAGGAATATAGACAGCATCAAATTTGAAAACTGGTTCACAAACTGGCTTTTTGGAATCTCTCACGACAGCACGAATGAACATTGCATTTATTTCCTTCTTGAAAGAAGCCGACAAAAGAAGAAAGAGAATTGATGCATAGGCAAAATAAGGCGCTAATTATGTTTGAACAAGTCTCCATCTCATTCTACTACCAGTGTAACGCTTAAGGAGATTTATACCAGATAACCTCCACGCTACTTGGAGATTTTCGCTACTTGGTTATCAAACTTGAATTCAAAATCTATCATTACTCCCAATAATCTAATGCACTTCAAGTTTTCTAGATATATGTTATGAGCTTTGAACAGTATTTTCTCTTTATCATGTCCCAAATGATACACTGAAATTTCTGCGGATTTGGTGAGAGACCATTTTCTTTGAGCCATGGCTCAGGAAATTCACTCAAGCGATCTCTTCGCTCAACTACATATCGATAGATATAAAGCACTGGACGCCGAAGGCCTTGTCAGATTCTAACTTAACTGCTGTTTTTTTGGCCAATAAATCATTATCGAGAATTCTTCACCTTTGTTCCGCCTTTTAGCAAATTTGAAACATGGCTAGCCACTGTCGCCACTTGGTTAACTGTGTCACTTAATGCAAACCCGATATGCAATCAATGTCACCCATTTATTCCATGCTGCGTTATTGTGAACAAATTCACTTAATCATTATGACCAATCGCTCAAATTAACCCGATATGCAATCAAATTCGCAAATATGAAAGGGCAAATGTAAATAAAGTATCAAAATTCGCTTTATTTTAAGACAGAATATCAAAATCCATATTGTTTGCGGATTTTTATTGCTGTTAACATTGCAAGGCGTCGGTGCATGCATCGCATTACAAGTGCACACATGTGATCCACTTTGCAGCCCTTCGCCGTGTCCATCGCTCCTATAGAAATTTTCCCTTGCCAACTCACTCAGGGCTCGTGCACGTGCATGTATGTTCATAGCATGGACATTTTAGCTGAAGTATTCTCAATCTGGCGCCCATGATGTTGTCCTCCGTTTGAAAGTACCTAGCTTCAATTTGACAAGCTCAAAGCGTTTTCAGTGAGATTTAGAAATGAATACTGTGCGCCTGCAGTTAAATTGATTTTCTTGGAAACCAGTTGTCCATTTAGACCCCTGGATGCATGTATGCTAGTTAACTCAAACAATTCCTCCTACTTCTTAAATTATTCTTACTCGTATTTGCTCCTACACTGTAAATCGCTCGATACCAATCACATACGAAGGATGCATGCCAAAATATTTTGTGGTATATTTTTGCATCTATTTGTATGCCTTTCGCGTGATTTAAGGCCTTTTGCCAATAAAGATCGCTTTAAGGTTTCATGGCACTTACTACTGTTTTTTAAGTAGCAAGATAATGACATTTAAGAATCAAACTTACAATACTGAAATCCATTTTAATGCACGTAAGTCTAAGGCATTTCATAAATAATCAATTAGTATAACCATCAACGTTTATGCATTTTGTAATTTTGAAATTAGATATGTCAATATCAATCCAAAATATAAACACATTATAATTCATGAAAGCAAATGTAGTTATGTGTGAGATATACGTGCATAAGTCAACATGGTAGCTCGAAATTATCCTTTTATTGAATGATGTTTATCAACTTAGTTCATTGAGTTGAGCTAATTATGATTCGTGTGAATGTTGTTAGACACGCAGCAACGATGACATACGGCATTAATTTCACAGTAAATCGAGTCCAGATCAAATACTCTAAATCAGGGATGCGGAGTCGGAGTTCCGGATTCCTATCATTTTTGCTGGAATCGGAGTCCTATCAATTGATAGGACTCCGGACTCCGGCCTATAACTAGAGACCGAAATATAATGCAAACAAATTATTTATCCTCGTGTATGTCACTCGTGCATAGCTGTCAATGTCTTGATGTCAACTTTCTCCGTCAAACAAAAGTACAGAGACACTGTTGCATGCAAAGGTTGCAATGGTTGAGGGAATGAACCGTGATAGTGAATAAAGGATTGTCTTTTCACTCGGTGATTTAGTAGAGAAGACAAGCCTTCCTAGCCTCGATCACACATACGCACCAAAGGTCACATCAGAGACAAAAATGAAATACTAGTTTGTTTGAGAACATTACCTCTTCATCTTCACGTTAATCGTGTGTGAAGTCTCCTCCAAAGCGCATATTAAAATTGAAAGTATGCTCATATTTTTTGGAGAAGGATGGGGCATTTTCCTGCCTGGTAGAGACTGGAGAAAAACCGTGTGAAGCACACATCAACAAGATGGGAGTAGCCGAGTCGCATGCATCTAACTTAAAGCGACATTTGCCAACCTTTCATCGAAAATAATTGATAATTCATACAGCAATGAACACTAAAGACAGGTTTAGGTAAGCCTATAATGATCGATGATGTAGGTCACCAGTTAATTTTCAAAAAACCAGGCTATATATACTTGCCATCCGGAGTCGGAGTCGGAGTCCTATCAAAATGATAGGACTACGCATCCCTGCTCTAAATACCACGCTATCCATAAGAATGTATATGACTGATATTACTCAAAAAAGTATTTAACAGTAGTATGTAACATATATATATTTTTTTGCTGAATGACTTAAAGCTCTATATACGAAAACCATGCAAAATTCTGCGAATTTGCATAAGGCCTCGATTATAAAACATACCAACAACTCTCATTTCATCGTAAAACAGCCAATCGCAGATAGAATAGTTCGCATCGCTACATGCCAATCACATACGAAAGTAAGTAAGCCTTCGTATGAAAAACATACGAGATCTCTGTAAACATGCGAGAATCTTGTATCAAATGTTAGTTTCAAATTGCATGTGATTTTCTTATATGTCTGTATGCAATTTTCGTATCTAGCGATTTACTTTGTATTTAAAGTCAGAATAATAAGATGCGGTTATTTGTCAAAAAATCAGAAATCATGGCTACAAAATGTGAAGATACAGAGCAAATTATCAAAGCAGTACCACTATATTCTGAATCTAAACAACATTTGGAGTCATCTTCAACATGTCGACCTCCTCCTCTATTTGCACGTGGCTCCCCTATTTGGTACTGATTCAATCTTGCTATTGATAAAAGCTGGAAACTGAAGTGCACCGAGGATGCCTACTTCTAAACACCAAAATTGCTGCTTTGACTTCAACATCTGACGTTTCATTTCTAAAGTACCTTTTCAAGTTCTTGTATTAAAAATCATTTTTCAGATTTCAAATCGATGAGGCTGACGATCCCTGATCGAATCGTCAATTTCTCCTAGTGTTAAGAACTGCAAAGAGAGAGCAAAATTTTCAAAAAGAAGGGCAGATGGCAAAAACATTACTTATTCGCTGTCCTCCGACCTAAAACAGCACATTCTGTCATGGACAGTTCATTATCTTCTTGAACACGACCGATATAATCGTATATTTCATAATAAAGCTTCTGCTTTGGTTTTAGAATGGAAACGCTGAAGATTCACCAGCAAGATGGAGATTTGGTCATCAGTTTGTAGTTTTTTAACAATAACTTGTCAATTCAAGCAATTTGTTTCTTTTTAAAGCAATAGATCTGTCTCAACTCCCTTCATTAATCACTCACAATTTTGAACTAGAATTTGTGAGCTTCCAAAAATGAAACCTATATGAAATTCCTTTGTTAATTTTGAATTGAAACCATTCTATTTTGCGAATGGATATGTATAACATAGAATTGGCCACAAAGTATTGATGAGCTTCTCCTGAAATGATCAATTACGGCCGCACAAGATGAGGTAGCCTGTTATGCAGTACCACATAGATAGATAGCTTTGTCTGCGTTGTTTGGTCAAGAGATGACATTTTTCATACTGATGGTCACGCCAGAACTAGTCGCGAAGGGCAAGATCTGTTTTCCGCTTAACTTAGTGCGAATTGAAGTCTGAATTCTAGCGAACTAGATCATTGACAAGGCATTGACCGTATACAGTCAGTAAATTTAGATCGCGAGGAGTCGAGCGATGTGAATAATATTTCCATTTGATGAATTCATTACGGAGAAACATTGAGTCAAAGATAGGCATTGTTGGGTACACTTGGCAGATGTTCAGACTTCAATGTGAAATCGGTAGCTCTTGTGTTCTCTAATACGACTTTCCTCACTCAGTGCGCGCGGTTGACCAATCACGTAAGCCAAAAGGAGACGACTTTCTAAGCAGCATCTCTGTACCATAACATGCAATGCCTGAGATAGAATCGCGTCACCTCTAGAGTAACCGCAGCATTTGGATCAGTTATCGCATGAAAACGTCTGAATGGGAGCATGTTTGATTGCATTGGACTTTGGAAGCAAACGGAGACTTTTGAAAATTCATGTAAATTTCGGGGGGTCTGTGACTATCTTAGTTAAATATCGTGCAGAAAAAATGCAGCAACTGCTCATGCAAATAAATGCTCAAGAAATACTGTGGAACATGGCAATCTGTACACTTACTTCCTTTACTTGAGATCCACCACTTGAACAAAAAAACTGACAGCATTACTTATGAAGCCATTATGAGAAATGTTAAAGGTTATTGTTATTTTCATTTGATAAGGGCATGACGCATCTGTGGTCGAATGAGCATGTCAATAACAACCGCATTGTATAAATTGTTTTCGGGAATAGCAGGGATGCGGAGTCCTATCATTTTGATAGGACTCCCACTCCGACTCCGACTCCGACTTTTGAAAGGACTACGACTCCGACTCCGGGTGGCCAATATATAAAGCCTAGTTTTTTGAAAATTAACTGGTAACCTACATCATAGATCATTATAGGCTTACCTGAACATATTTTTAGTGATAATTGGTGTATCAAATATCAATCATTTTCTATAAAAGTTGATCAAATGTCTCTTTTAATTGAATGCATGCGACTCGGCTCCTCCCATCTTCTTGATGTGTGCTTCACACGGTTTTACTCCAATACCAGGCAGGAAAATCCCCCATCTTTCTCCAAAAAATATGAGTGCACTTTCGATTTTAACATACGCTTTGGAGGAGCCATCACACACGATTAACGTGAGGGTAAGAGGTAATGTTCTCAAACAAACTAGTATTTCATTTTTGTCTCTGATGTGACCCTTGGCGCGCAGATGTGATCGAGGATAGGAAGGATTGTTTTCTCTATTAAATCACCGAGTGAAAAGACATCACGGTTCATTCCCTCAACTATAACAAGCTTTGCATGCACTGCTGTCCCTGTACTTTTGTTTGACAGAGAAAGTTGACATCAAGACAGTATAAATTTGTTTGTTGTTGTAAATAATTTGTTTGTATTATATTTCGGGTCTAGTTATAGGCCGGAGTCCGGAGTCCTGTCATTTGATAGGACTCCGACTCCAACTCCAGTAAAAATGATAGGACTCCAGGACTCCGACTCCGACATATAGGAGAAGAAAGTCGCAAAAGTTAAAGTCATGCCATTATCGTTTTTAAGCTATATCAAAAGTGTGTAAGGGATCTAAGCCCTCCCCTTCCCCGTGTAGGAGAGGGCTAACCCATGAATGACCCATATGCCCTTTCTGTACGCCTTCGATCCGACTTTCTTGTGTCACTGCGATTCTAAGGGCGTGCGCCCACTAAGCGGCCAGATCGCGGCGACCATGGCCACCGCGGCCAAAAAATATACGACCATGAAAGCGGCTGCGACAGCGACCAATCGACGCCATTCGTTGATGAAGAAATGAATGAGAAAGATGTTGCAGCAGTTTATTATCTATTTGTCGCGGGAAGGGTCGTCAAGTGCGCGCTCTGTCAAAAGCTGCAACGTATTTTACTGGTCGCCGCGACATCTTGGCCGCGTGTGCGTCACTGCAAATCCTGATGGCCGCAACGACCAATTGGTCACGTCGCAAAGTGCGCGCGCAAGTAGACGACTTCCAATCTCCGCAACAATGGCTAAGCATTCCTGTTGGCCGCGACGTCGCGATCTGGCCGCTTAGTGCGCGCACGCCCTAAGGGTGCCACTCCTAACCTCGTACACTTCTTGAAGAGTCCGCCGATTGCGTTTGAAAAAGGAACGCAAGTTATGAAAATGCCTCGAGCACTAGGGCTTTATGGTAGTCATTGACGACTCTTTTGTTGAATCGATCCCAAACTATTTCAAGTGACTCATGCGAGAATTTGAAGCGGACAGATGATCAAAATAAGTCTGCCCCTGATTCTTCAGGACTTTAACGCTCGCTCCACTGGGGTGTTTTCCGAACGCGCCCCACTACTCCCCTGCAGATCATCGAAACTATTATACCAACTTTGCCAAACCACACAGCAATCAAATGGGCATTGAATGGGAATTCCGAAAAACAGCATTACTTTTATTTTCAAGATCATCTCTGAACTGAGGTGAAAGTTAAAGGTCAAAAACTGCCAAAATTCAAAACATTTCCATTAGATTACTATTTGAGATGGAAAATGACAACAAAAACTAATAAACCATACACCAATCGAAAGATCAAGTCAAGGTGGTTAATAAAGCAATGATTGTTAATCGTTATAAGATTACATCATTATATTAGATGAAGTCAAAGGTCAGATTTTTGAAACTTTTATTTCAACTCAAACAGCACTAAAATAACGCATCTTAATATTTATGTAGTTTCTGCAGGTTGAGAAGCAGCCCAATTCGGTGAACTTTTATCGAGACACTGAGACTAAAAGCAATATGATTCGGAAAAATTTCAATAATTGCTGATTAGATGCAGAACTAAAAAATTCAAAAATTATAAAAAATCACATTTGAAATTTGAATTTTTAATTTCAAACATGCATACATTATAAGCAGATAATTTCAAATTCAAAGTTTTTGTGTTTGTGCGGATCGTTATATTGATAGGAAGAATATCTTAATATAATCTTAACTTATCTCATCAAGAATTGATAGCGCAATATATATTAGAAGTGAATATATACCGAAGTCAGTCAAAATATTCCAAACATTTAAATTGTAAAATAGCTCGCACGTCAAAAGTATTGTGCTAAATTTATTATCCCTCTGCCAAAAGCTGCATAATACGTAGAAAGTAGGCTGCTAGAAATCTGGTGGCCACAACTTGTTTGGTTTAAAATATATTAAAAAATTCGCCCGGAGGAGAGTGCTGATGCACAATGTGCTTTTTTCATGCGCCGTCGACTTGAAGGTTTTGAGTCACGCAACGTGACACAAGAGCGGCAAGAGGTGCTCTATTGATAGCACACTCAACCTCGTACAGTGCGTAGAGCGCCTACACATTGGGCATGAAAAAAATTTGACATTAATGGGCTAAGTCATGGAAAAGAACTTTTAGAAAATATTGCTAGGCTAAATTCTGACAGAAAAGATGCTAAAAATATCAAAATATGAATTTTAAAAAAGTTCGTATATGTTACTTAGGTCTAGGATTGATAATATACCGTAGAATTTTACAGCAAGGTTTTCACCAAGAGAGAATATGAAAAAACATTGGCAGATGCATTTGTGGATAAAAGTGGCAGGTAGCATCTGCAGAGCGTTTGCTCACTTGTTGGCAGAAACCCATTTATAACGGACTCGGTTATAACGAACTCTCGGGTATAGCGTACTCCTCTTGCAGGCACGGACAAAAATTCCTATTATGTCTATATAAAATGCCTCGGTTATAACGTACTCGGATATAGCGATCTCTTTTCAAGGGTCCACAGAGCAAATTTTGATTTTTTACAACGTACTTAGGAATGAAAGTACTTAAGTATTCTGAATCATCGAAACGAAGCTGACACGATTCTACAATAACTTGCTGCGTTTGATGATGGCAGCAACAGCTCTTGTCATTGGCTCGGAGGAGGACAACTTTTGAGTGTTGAATCCGTCCAATGAGCAATCGATAGAAGTGAACTGGAATTAAGACATTGTCTGTGATGGTGTCTTCTTAACGCGTCACTGCTGTTCCATCGAATCTTCATCTGAGACTGTTTCGTGCATTAAGTCTATCCATTTCATCACCAGACACCGTCAATCAGACATGGCCACTTCAAGGACTTCCATATCTCTTGAGAAGAAGAAACAAATCTTTGATTTGATTACATCAAAACAGAAAGTCATTTATCAAAATGACTTATTGCAGCTTACATTGTTTTTTAAGTTATTCAGATTTTTAGATTCATGTTCAGAATATTGCATATTTTTTTACACAATGGGGAATTGTTAAGACACTATGCTGCTTTCTCGAGTAGGTATGATCATACATGTAGGGCCAGGGCATACAAATAAATGTACATTACATGTACATGTATTTATGGTGATGCATAGTGAGAATTAGCTGATCATGATGGATAGGACCTTACTATTGCAATTGACAACTTAATTTGGTGCAGAAGTAGACTTCAATACTTCTTATACAACTTGTTCTTGCACACCTCGGATATAACGTACCAATTTTTTAGGTCCCTTGAAGTACGTTATAAGTGGGTTCTACTGTAATTGGATTCAGTCGCTGCTTTAGCACAATACCAAAATGTCATCTCATTGATGTTTGAATTTTCGTTTAGTATAAAAATCCTTCGAGGAGAGATCTGCCTCTGACAAATAACATCAATTCTCAAGTCAACCAATTGTGCAACATTAAACGAGTTGTTTTAAAACACAGTAATTTAGTGATGAACCGGAAATTTGTTCTTCTCAATGACTAATTTATCATGTTTTACATCTTAGTCCACACACATGCACACCGAAAATAATCATTTTGACTTCAATATCGGACATCACATATTTCAGAGCACCCTTTTACATTCCTGTATAAAAATCCGATTTCTTGCATGAATTATTTCAAATATGAGTTCAATTTACAAAGGTTGGCGATCCTCACCACCAAGCCCAAAGCGAAGAGCAAGAATTTCAAAAATGGAGCGCAGAGTGCAAGGAAAGTAAAAAAAGAATGTAAATAATTCGATCTTGATGCGCTCTCTAATGTCATTATCATGTTGCCGTTGAAGCTGCTCAAACCTTGTGTCGACAAATAAAAGCGTCACTTGCTGTCAAGGATTAGATAATTATATTGAATTCGAAACATCCACAGATCACTGAGGCTGTGACCTTGTGGTAGAGTGTTTGCTCTGCGTCCGGAAAACTTCGGTTCAAATCTTGGTCGGGTCAAACATAGGACTTACAAAATAGGCACACTCTGCATTCTTGCTAAACACTAAAACACTAAGCACAAAAAGAATGAGAGTGGGATAAATAACAACTCGACCACACGGCGGAAGAAGGGCTCCGTGCCATGTGCTTCCGAGGATAAAGAAGGTTCATTTATATTATTTCTATTTATCATCAGCATTGACATTGATTTGATGAATATAAAAATCATGAGAGCTTCAACATTGGACATGTATATACACAGGCTCCACACATTCAGGTGTCCGTAGAGATCAACCAGTAACTGAGTGAAAGAAGATCATAATGTGCATGAAAATCACTCAGAATGATTCGCACTCGGTAATTTCACGAACCGAATGTCAATTTTCCATGCAAGTATTGAAGAATACAATTCATTAAGTAAATAACCAATGTCAACAGTTTGTGACTTATACATCGAAGCGCAATTCATTTCGCACATTATAGGTTTAACCATCAGAGTCCTGAGCTTTTTCACACCCTCTGAGACCTGCGAGGGGTTCACTGAACCCCTTTCACACATTCTTAGTTTACCTGCTTAAATCAACATTAAAACGTTAGGAATGTTGATTTTAAGTAGAACAATGATGCTTGCGTGTAGCAGGTCGATATAACTAATCCTTTGAAAGTCTTTCAGAACTTCTCGGCAACCACATGCGAAAATATTGTGTTTTTATCAGTCAGCCACATTTAGCACAGCATCAGTTGTACTAAGAGGCGGTTTTACGATATTTTCTGTCATCAATTGGCCTCAGATAGTTGATTTTAATGAAATTTCTAATACATGCAGCAAAACCTTTCCATTTGTCCATTCTTTCAAATTTATCCAAAGGTATCAGAAATATGTCTAAAATAAGTCAAAATTGCTGTATTTTTAGAACCTAAAAAAATCTGTGGAAATCTCAAACTCATCAATTACTGCTGTGAAAAGTTCGCCAGCAGTCTGTCTTTGGTGCCGAACTATGAATACAATGATAGCTTTCATTTCGGACACGGATTTATGTCGAGTTGTTCATAAAAGCCAACCAGTCACGCGAGATCATGTGAGAAAGCACAATATTCACATTTTGTGATCTTCCACCACAATGCACAACTACGAGCATGATGTTAACAATGAATAAATGACTTTCACTCTTTATGCACCAACGTGGACATGTTCTAAATCATTTTTCATCTAATTACAAAAATTTTGTGATGGGAATTTCTGCACCCTCCGAGACTTTCCAGTGGACCCCTCGGCCTATCCATCATACTTCTACTGATTCAATTGAAATGAAATAACACATGCAGATTCACTGTCAAAAATGATGATTTTACATGGGTATGAGCGGTTGATATATTCTCAGCACAAAAAATTAAATATAAAAATGTGGCTCTGGGGTCCACTGGACCCCCCTCAGGTATCTGAGGGTTAAGTCAGAAGTTCAAAAAATGCATCCAGAATTTATCAAGTAGCATCTGCCCTGTTTACCTAGCGTTTGTTTATGACTCTTCAGTTGAATTTTCATAAACCAATTCATTGGTGTCTTTATTTACTACTGACATTCGAACAAATCATCTTTCAACACGATTTGATGGGCGGCTGATGAACTGCATTACACGTTCCTTTATCATCAATTTTCTCAATGGTCCCATCATTTCCTTGTAACTGCTTCACTACTGGCCCAGTTCCAAATTGATCGTTGGCAGGTCATCCTCCCATGGAAAGCGGAACTGTTATCACATTTCGCGAAATCTAACATTACCTTCCTCGAGCATTCAGACGGCAATTTCTCATCAGAATGTTCTAGAGAATCTATAAGTCCGACGGAATCTATCGACAATGGTTTCGAATAGTTTTTTCACATTGCAGCTCAACAAAATGTTCAAACTGTCACTAGACGGAATTTTCCCATCGAATGTCATGGAGCTTGACTGCTGCAACCAAAGAAATAGATTCAGCTGCGCGCGCTTCGGCTTCCTAGAAAGGAAGAATTGTATGCAACCTTAATATCGAAATGGCACATCACAGAATTAGACAACTTGCTCCTTCTCGAATGGATAATTCGTGGATCGCTTGCTATTAGAAATGGCAAACAATAAGCTGTCAGCAGAGAACATCAGACCCCACAGAATTCGACCGGTCGTCTCTTCTTCTGTTTGACTAGAAAGCAAACATTGGAACATGTAACGTTAATTAACAACAATGAAATTAAATAAACGATAGATCAAATTGCCATGCAAAAGATGTGCGGCTGGTAGGATTCGAACCTACGACCAAGGTTAACTAGACCTGCGCTCTAACCAACTGAGCTACGAGCCACTTACGCGACTCTGTCAATTGGCAGGATCAAACCCTCACCACCACACATCAGTTGTCAAGGCAATAATAATCAATGAATAAATAACACGTCACAATTGTGACCGCCGACATTAAGGCAAGTAGCGGGGATCGATTGTCCACCAAAGCATCTTAAACCATGTCGTGAATGCAATTAACAACAATGAAATTAAATAAACGATAGATCAAATTGCCATGCAAAAGATGTGCGGCTGGTAGGATTCGAACCTACGACCAAGGTTAACTAGACCTGCGCTCTAACCAACTGAGCTACGAGCCACTTACGCGACTCTGTCAATTGGCAGGATCAAACCCTCACCACCACACATCAGTTGTCAAGGCAATAATAATCAATGAATAAATAACACGTCACAATTGTGACCGCCGACATTAAGGCAAGTAGCGGGGATCGATTGTCCACCAAAGCATCTTAAACCATGTCGTGAATGCAATTAACAACAATGAAATTAAATAAACGATAGATCAAATTGCCATGCAAAAGATGTGCGGCTGGTAGGATTCGAACCTACGACCAAGGTTAACTAGACCTGCGCTCTAACCAACTGAGCTACGAGCCACTTACGCGACTCTGTCAATTGGCAGGATCAAACCCTCACCACCACCACCAGCTGAAATGGCACAATCTGCTGACATAACACCATAGAAATCGAACAATGAGCAGCCAGTTTAACATTAAACACGCAAAATTGTCTGAAATTTCAGTGACAGTAATCAACCGAATCACACAGCAAAGAGACACAGTCGATGTCAAGTTCTACAAAGAAGTTTGTGACGTTTTTTCGTGCGCCTGTTACCTTTTTTAATAATGATCAGAATGCCCAACATCATCGAGAAATCTTTTGCCCAATGATCTGAATAGTAATGGGCAAAAGACCGTTCCAGGACACCATAAAATTCAAAAAAATAGTATCTTTAAAAACGACATAAATTCATGAATTTTGACCCTTTTTCAGGTTTTTAAGACCTAAATTCATAAATTTAGACCATTTAAAAAGTACCATTTTTTGAAAAATCGGTATTTTTAAAAACGACTAAATTCATGAATTTTGTTCATTTTTTCAGGTTATGAAGACCTAAATTCATAAATTTAGGCGTTTTTAAAAATACCCAATTTTTCAAATTTTTCAAAATCTCAAATTTGAGATTATGACATTTTACCCACCTTTAAAATCATGACCGTTCCAGGACACCGAAAAAATCATAAAAGTTAAGAATCTCAAAATTTGAGAATTACAATTTTCTCGCTTAAATCATGACCGTTCCAGGACACCGAAAAAATCAGAAAAGTTAAGAATCTCAAATCTGTGATTATGACATTTTACTTTGAAAATCATGACCGTTCCAGGACACCGAAAATCATAAAAGTTGAGAATTTCAAATTCATGAATTTTATCCATCTTTCAGGTTTTTAAAATATATCATGTGACTAAAAATATTTCTTTAAGAATGTAACACAATCTCTCACAATGCCTGTTATTGTTACTGCTTTGCACTCTGATGAACCTCCCAATTGTAGGGAACAGCTGATACCCGCATGCTTCTGGCATTCCTGAACCATTGAATTACAGAACAAGCAGCTGTTACCCGTATTAAAGATTAAAATGACGTGGAATTTATTGCAGCATGTAGGAAGTAAGACTTCATTTTACAATTCCATTAATCATAACTAGTGACTGTTTCTTTCTTCATTGCAAAATGCCAAAACGTACTGCCGCGGAAGCTTTTTCGTTTTACATGCCGATTTTACTAAACTTAATTAAAGAAGAGCACAAAGAAACTGCGAATAAATACTTTGAAGAGTGGAAGTTAGAAATTCAATCGAGAAAGAAGAACAAATTGGACTCTCAAAAACAAGTGGCGGATATTACAGTAAAAATATAACAGTATCTGACCACTACTACAATTCCTCAGTTCAATGTTACAAAAGAACATTTCATTACCATCGAGGATAGTGCTACTATGATTTCAAAACTGATTGCAAGTGATAAAGTACACCATGGGTCGTTGCTGAGAAGTGCTGCTTATCAAGGTTATGGATTTAAAAGAATTCTGGAATTGAGTGACAATAAAAAGAACAGATTTGTGGCAAACTTGGAACTATTTAGAATTTCCTATAACGTAAGTTATTGTTATTTCTTAATGAACTTATCAGATCTAATTCTACCACACGTATTATTTTTAAATTTATCAATGCCCATTAGTTTTGTTAGAAAACATTTTAAAGAAATCAAAATTTATATAGAAAAATTGAATCAACCGACAACTATGGAAGAAATGAGGTTTGGTTCCCAAGATTAATGAACATTAACTGTGTTGTTTCACTTTTTAAGATATGTGCAATGTACATACATATTTGATGCATACATATTTATGAAGACTTCTTTATAAGTAGTAACGCATTTTGGATTATTTTGAAATGTAATTAAATTTTCTTTTGTTCTACAGTCTACTACCATGAGATTGCTATTGTATAGATCTACATTTCAGTATGTAACATAATCTTTGATATTTAAGAATGATTCATGGAACTTAGTAGTAACGCATTTTGGATCATTTTGAAATGTAATTAAATTTTCTTTTGTTCCCCAGTCTCCTGATAGTAGACTGACATTGTACAATTGTGTGATAAGATTGAGTGTTGTATTATTATATTTGATACAAAATAAACTGCCGTTGTTTTCATTTTTCTGTACAAGAAGTAGACACTATTGCAGTTATTGGAATTTATTTCATTTAAAATGAATGATGAAAATCCGACAGTTATACTGAGTAATGATATAGGCGATATATGTCCTCAGGTTAATAACATGTCTGACTTCCTAAAAATATACGGCAAACAAACCACGTCAAATTTCGATTTAAATGAGATTGCTAATCAATTGGGAATAAAGAATTTTCACCTATTGATGAGAAATGAATTGCAGTTGATTAAAGATGTACGAAACACTAACTCTGCTAATCAAATGATTCCTTACAAATGTACCTTTTTAATTTAGATTAAATTAAATCATTTCAAAATCGAATAAGTAGTAAGGAAAGTCATCATTAGAGAACAGTTTTAAATCAATACCCCCCCTTCTGACTAAGTAGTAAGGAAAGTCATCATTATGGAACAGTTTTAAATCAATACCCCCCTTCTGACTAAGTAGTAAGGAAAGTCATCATTAGAGAACAGTTTTAAATCAATACCCCCTCCCTTCTGACTTCTAGGGGTCCCTTAAGAAATTTTTTTATTATAAAATGAGCAACATAAATGAGTTTTTGAAATTATATGGAACGAAAACAACTACAAATTTCGATTTAAAGAAAATCGCAAATCAATTGGGAATAAAGAATTTTCACATATTGATGAGAGACGAATTACAATTCCTAAAAAATAAGCCAACAATAACTATAAATTTCATAACAAATCTTCATACGTCACATGAAAAAGAAATACATTGGTCTGCAGGTATCTTTAATAAAAATCGAGATAATTACTATTTCGACTCTTATGGACTTCCACCTACAAATGAAGTCAAAAAATTACTTGGCAATGGAACTTATAATGCATTTCAAATTCAAAAACCGGGAACTACTTATTGTGGTAAATTATGTCTTCATGTTTTGTATAAATTACAAAAAGGAGTACCATTTCTAGATATTATGCTAGAATTGAAAAAGGGAATTTCATTCCCGAAACGTTAGTTCCAATAATAGTAATGATAATGATAATTAAAAATCAGTTCGTTGTAATTCATTTTGATAAAATCGGCCTCTGATATCTTCATTATTTAAATCTTTGATTTCGTAAGTAATCGGATAAGTTTGATTTATTTTACAAACTTCAAATATCTCTTTCGTCCAATATCCGACGAAGCCTTTTTCAAATTTATTCTTATACTTAAATATTCTAACTCTATCACCAATTTTAAGTTTCGGCTTACGTTTCTGTAAATTCGGATTACTCTCATTCAAATTATTATTTTCGCTCGAATAATAATTCTCGAATATTTTCTTTCGGATTAAATCAGGGTCGTCAGAAGCATTCTTTGGGGTTTCTTCAATACCTGAATGAACTTTATTATTGTACTCTTCTACAATTCCTGGTAATATCTTCAACCATTTCTGATTTCCTCGCTCAGTAAATTTCTTGAATAATTTATTTTTTAACGTCCGATTGAATCTTTCTATCACTACGGCCTTCCCTGCATTTTCAGTTGAATAAACAGTTTCAAATAGTGGCTGAACGTTTCGGTTATAAAATTCCGACCCTTTATCAACAAACAATTTCCTTGGCTTTCTATTACTTTCTTTAAAGATTTCTTCAAACGCATATTTAACTGATAGACCACTTTTATTTTTTAAAGGCTTTACCCAAGCGTATCGTGTATATAAATCTATAACGGTCAATGCGTGCTTAAACCCTCCTTCATTCGGCATATGAATAAGATCAGCACTCCAAATATCATCTTTATTAAATACTTTTACTTTCAATAAATATTTAGGCTTTCTATATTCCTTATGAATTTCAGACGCGTAGGTTGGAGCGTTGCTCTCAGACAGCTTTGCTGTCGTTTCATTTGCTGTCGTTTCATTTAAACCCTGACCGAATAATATTTTAGCTTGTAAAGTTTTCTTAACAAACATCCTTTCAATTTTTTCTCTAAATGTAGGATTTTGAATACTATCTAATTCTTGAATCATCTTCTTATCAGCTGCATGTCGAGAACTTAGATCATGATTTCGATAAGCTAAATCATGTCTATAAGCGGCGGCATCTACTCTATTTATTGGTTCTTCACCTGGTTTCGGATTATTATTCTCATCTAGTCTTATATCTAATCGAGTTCCTGGACCGGTGTATGAATGACCAGGAAGATGTTTTTCTTTCGAATATTTACTCCAAATAAATCCAGGAAAGTTTTCTAACGTTTTTTGTATGTCGTTACCTTCATAAATTTTACAATTTGAGTTTTTATTTTTGTTTAATAGATAATTTAATAAATCTAAATTAGCAATTTTTAATTTAATTAAATTTTCGGAATTTGTAGAATTCATTTTAAAAGATAAAATAAAAGTTTTACCTAATCGAACCAAAGGTTCTGAGGTTATTACCGAATCATACTAGGACTTTGATATATTCCAGAACCATCTTTAGTTTCTTTAATTTCAATTAAATCATCAACATTGTGGAGAATATTTTTAAGAACTCGTTTTCCTTCATCAACTAATTTTAATTTACTAATAAAATTATCTTCTATTCCGTCACCCCTAGCAACTTTTTCTAACTCTCTATTATGTCGTTTTTGTTCTTCTAATGCTGCCTTCTCTGATTTATTTTTATTTACTGCTTGGACAATACCAGCTGTCCCACCTGCAACACTTCCTGCAGCTGCTATGCCACCTATTATTAGTGGAATTAATGGGAGAATCCCGCCATTTTTTTCTTCTTGTAATTGAATATTCTCTATCATTGGTTTACCTATGTAATACTTTTTTTGTTAATCGTAATAGTTTTAGGTGTATTTTTGTCAACAATATTACGTAATTTTAATTCAACAGTTTTATTATTATTATTACTTTTCGCTTGCGACATTTTTAATAAAAAAATTTTAAGTTACCAAAAATTTTTAATCTCTTCTAGTTATCAAAAATTTTAATCTATTCTAGTTATGAAAAAATTTTAAGTTAAGAATTTTTAATCTATTCTAGTTACAAAAAAATTTTAAGTTATCAAAAATTTTAATTAACTTATCGGAGCGAAGCTCCTCCAGGCTTCAGCCGATCTTAGCCATCTTTCCATTAAGAATTTCAATAGAATATTTTACATCTTCTAGCAATAAACCATAAGCCATCAATGAAGTTGTGGAATCTTTCTTTTCAATATTAATTGTTACATCACAACCAGTCTTGATAATATCTTCAGATTGTGCACTTAAATCGAAACAGAAAACAGGATATAAATGTCTCCAATCTCCAGGAGTTAATTGTGGTTCAACTCCAAATTCTATACAAAGATTTCTATAAGAATCATATCCTTCCATAAATTGATTATTGGTATCATCGAATCTTAATGGATCAATTGGATATCGGGTTTGATTTAATGAAACTTGTAAACTTCGAATTGTATTAATATGAAAAAGATTGTTGTTGTTATCAAAACTTGGAGAATTATTTCTTTGAAATGTTAGTAATAAATATCTTGGAGTATTCGAAGTTCTAGTAAAATGCCAGTTAAATCTTTGTTCGGAAAAAGTTACTGAACTAGCAGTACGCTTTAGAAAATTTACTGGAATTGGTTTGTTAGTATTTAATCTTTTTGCAATAGCTGTTTCAATCTCTAAACTAGGAGTAATATGCTTAATCCACCATTCAAGTCTATCAATTTTTAAATATGCTTTTTTTCCAGTCTTACCAAAAAAGATTAATTCATTATTTGCTGTACGATGAATTATTAATTTAAATTTTAATTGATATGATATTTTATCATAATCTAAATAACCGAATAATGGAGACAATGACCAATCTACTGTCTGTTTACTTTTCTTGTTAAATTCACGTCTTTCTTCATATGCATCATTATTTGTTTTATTTAAATGTTTTGCAATATTTTCTACATCTTTCGCAATTCCTGCTGCATCTGTTCCAGCGTGAGTTAAATCATCAACAATTATACCATCATTAGTATCAGGAAACCAACCTTCGATTTCATACTTTTTATTATTTTCACCAATTGTTACAAATCTAAGCATTGTATCAATTACACCTGGAGAATCACTTATTGTTTCTATATTTTGAGTTGCAACATCTAAACGCATTTGTGTAAATAATCTTGGAAAGAAATTATTCTCTAGTGCAATATTATCAGTATCTGGTAATGGTGTTGTAAAATTGGCATCACTATATAAAGAATATTCACAGTGTAATAATGAATCAGGTAAATATAAATAACTCTGCTGATTATCAACTTCAAAAATTAAATCACCTCCAGTATTTACTCTAGTGGAAGATCCGGGATTCATAGCAATTCTTATATAGTCATTCTTTTTTTGATTGTAACTGACGAACGGAGGATCGTCTAATCTAAATTTATTTTCGATAAGCCAAGACATTTTTATAAAAAATAATTTGACTTTTTGTTTTTCTCACACACAGAAAAAATTTTACTAAAAAAATTTTACTAAAAAAAATTTTACTAAAAAAATTTTACTAAAAAACTTTTACTAAAAAATGTGATTAAAAAAATTTTACTAAAAAATATATTTTAGAATTTTGCTAGACCAGCTCCGCTACAGCTTTGCTGGTTAGACCGCAGGTTGCTGTTCACGCCATTACCTCTTATTTCTTCAATTGAACGTTTTATGGCTACGCCTGATTTCTTCTCCTGTTTACTATCAGACGGAGCTCCGCTCCTCAAGGTTTCACCCCCAGCAGCTATGTTAGCAATTTTGTTTTTTGTTTCCTCTGAAAGTTTTTTTAATTTTTTAGCTCTTCAGAATCATTCCTAAGTTTACGAATAGCTTCTAGTTGTTTTAATTCGTTTTGAGATTTAACAGCATTTGATATGGCACTAGCTGTACTACCTATAGCAGCTGCTCCTTTTGCAGCAGATGTAATCAAATCTTTATTATTTTTAATTAAGTTAACGATACTTCCAATACAGAAAATATACCGGCTCCTTCTTTTTGAATTGTTTCTATACTGTCATAATGGTAAACAGATTTCATAGATGGTTCATGAGCAATTTTTTGATTTGAAGCAAAATGTTTAAGATTGTGTTTATAAATTATAGGCATTTTTTAGGATTAAATTTGACTTTTGGGAAAAAATATTTACGATTGTTTAGCAACCTGAGGACCTTTGGTCCGATCGGCTAAAGCCTCTGAACAAAGTTCTATTAAGATTTACGTGTGTGAATGTCCAACAACTTCGTGATAACTTTATTAATTTTCCGTTGCACTTTATCTATTGCGTCAAGTAGCGTGTGATGTACTTTAATTTCTTTTCTATTAACTTGCATTTTCTGCTGATTCATCTTCAACACCGCTTTAAGAGCATTTAACTTAATTTTAAGAACATCTAATTGTCTTTTAACAGAATCTAACTGTTCTTTATTTTCTCTAGAGTTTTCTTGTAAATTTTTCTTTAATTCATTTTCAGAGTTTTCATTTTATCAACTTTTTGATTAAGTGAGTTTACTTCATTTATTATTCTATTCATCTTTTTCATTTGTTGAGTAATTTTAGAACTTAATTCATCAACACTTTTTTGGAATGTAGCTTGTAACTGCTTTAAATTTTTTTTAATTCTTTCAGGTAGTTTTTCTATTTCATCTTCTAATTGTTCTTTTAACATTTTTATCTGATGTTTATTTTTAATGACTACAGATTTTAAATTTATAGAAACTAATATTAAAATTTTTGATTGTTCTGAAATCTTTTTAAAAAGTTTTGCTATATCTACTTCTAGCTCTCTATCCTTTTTATCAAATTTTAATAATTTTTCGTTTAATGATTTGTCATTAAGTTTTAGCAACTTTAATTCATTCATCAGTGGAACCAAAACATCGTTTATATATTTTTCCTTTAAGTCATTGATTTGTGTATCAACATATTGTTTATTTGTTAACTCTGTATTTTGTTGCGGAAGAATAGAAAGATGCAATGGACCAGATAAAACGTCTCCAGTTTTCATGATATAATTTTCTATCTCTATTTCTAATTCACGATTATTCGGGATATATGCACCTCCACCAACATTTGGTAACATCATTTTTAAAACAATAAAAAAGTAATTTTTTTATATAATGAGAAAAAAATAAAATTTTTTCTAATAAAAATAAAAAAATGGAAAAACCAAATTTAAAAATATATATTCGTCCGCATCATCCTGTTCTTCTTATTCGACGAGATCAACGGGATTTCAAAATAAATGTTTTGATAATAGTAATAATAATAATCCACGTATAGATGTAAATATTTTATTTGAACTACAAGCAGAAATATTTAGAGAACAAAAAAAAGGTTTACCTTCTATAGAAACTAATTATTGTATTTTTCCAGGTGATCCATTTATTAAATTTATGGATATTGTTAGTAAATATAATGATGTGGCTTATGTAGAATTAAATAAAGAAAATATGGTTATAATAGGTCATAATAATGTTTATGGTTTTATTAGAGCAGTATTACCAATTGGTAATACTGATTGGATAGAAACTAAAATTATTAATTATATCAATATTAGAGAATTAGTTAAAAAATTAAAATCCTTTCCCAAAGAAAAAATTAGATTATTTGTTGATGAACAAAACCAATATAATATTCATATAGAGAGTAAAAAACATAACGAAGAATTATTATGTCAAGTTTATTATAGAGACACAATTTATAAACAAGAAACATTAGAAATGCCGCAAAGATATGATGATGATACATATATAGGATTATATTCAAATTTAAATATTAATTTGTTAAAATCTTACATAAATGGCTTAGCTCAACAAGAAAAAATTTATATGTGGTGAATGTTTTATTGGTATCATATTATTGCGTACAACTATGATGCTAATAATATATCAATGTTGTACAGATATCAATGTGCATATACATGCTACATTGATATCTAATGAGTCGTTAGGGGTTCATATTTGAATATTGAACGCCTCAATATTGTTACTTATGTTTGTGCTGGTGATGCATAATTAGTTGTCAGATAATCCTGACTCTGATTAAAGACAATTCTGAAATAGAGGCTCGATGTTCTGAACCGGGTACGAACACAACAATTGGCGACGAGGATGGCGGAAACCAAGTTTGAATATGCAGTCAAATCCATTGGACTCGGTCTTCTCAGACCATATTTGGATCATGATGGTGAACCACCGATGCCTTTTCCGGTGTGGTTAAGTTACTTTGAACAATACATTGGTGCAGCAAATTTGAAACTTGCAAAGGAATCTCAACTGGATGAATCTTGC
This sequence comes from Prostheceraeus crozeri, assembly GCA_907163375.1. Taxonomy (NCBI): domain Eukaryota; kingdom Metazoa; phylum Platyhelminthes; order Polycladida; family Euryleptidae; genus Prostheceraeus; species Prostheceraeus crozeri. Next base: position 67,254 of record CAJQUW010011536.1, on the reverse strand, counting down.
AAGAAGATCAAATTATTGTTTAGTCTTGGATCTGTGGGTATGACTAGATTTTCTTCTCACCCATATGCAACGAATCATGCTGACATCTCATATAAAAAATTTGTGCAGGCTGTAAAGGACACATTTGTAACCCCTGTTAATCGCTGTAGAGCAATATTTGAGTTCAGAATCAGACTTCAAGGATCAATCGAAACCACAAATGAATTTTTGAGTTCATTGCGGGATATTGCTGTAGATTGTAACTTTCCGGATACGGACTTCTTGAATCGCGAATTAGCAATACAGCTTGTCTTAGGATATGAATGCAAAAAAACTCAAGAAAAACTATTACTACGTCCAGACTTTGATCTTGAAAATACCATACAACTGATGAAAAACGAAGAATCAGCAAGAATTACGGCAAATGCCATTCGAAACAATCAGGTGTCAAAAATCAATCAAAGAATAAGTATCGATAAACAGCCAAGCTACACACAAAATAGGAAGAATTGGAGGCATGATAAATCGCTCAGAGCTACAAATGAAAATCAGGAGACAAATGTAAAACAAAATTGCGGAAACTGCGGTCGATTTGGTCATGTCGATCGCGATGTCTCTTGCCCTGCAAGAAAGATAATATGCAACTTTTGTGACATAAGAGGACACTATGAACGGTGTTGCAGAAAGAAACAAATGAGCTTTACTCAAAACATGTTGAGGTTGAATTCCATATCATCAAAACAGAAGCCTACGATGTGCGAGATTTTCATAATAATGGACAATGATGTATCTACAACATTATATGGCGAAATTGACACTGAATCTGATGTTACGACAATGAGAGAAAGAGAGTTTCTTCGAAAACTTCCTTCTGTGAAATTGAATCGACCGAAAGAGCCCATGTTTGGTTATGGTGAGAGTCTCATACAAGGAGTGAAGGGATATTTCGAAACTACGGTACGTTATCAGGATCGAGAATGTTGCACTGAAATTTATGTGGTACCAAATCAGTATTGTCCTGTTATCGGAAAGAACGTGACCAACACATTGGGAATGCTTGTAGATTGCGGAACCAATACTGTTAAAACCATAAAACAAGAATCATTCAATGATATACTGCGCTCATTTCCAGATTTGTGTCAAGCTGAACCTGGAGAATATCCTGATTATGAACACAATATCGTCCTACTTGACGACATAATACCAAAACAGTCAAAATTGAGGTCAATCCCAATCGCTTTACGAGAATCTGCTGAAAGAGAAGTACAAAATATGATCGATTCTGATATTTGGGAACCTGTTAAGAGATCATCATGGAGTCATGGAATGGTTGTTGTTCCTAAGACTCAGCAGACATCAGGTATTTCTCCGCAAGTTCGAATAACAACAGACTTACGTCCACTGAACAAATCAGTTATTCCATTCACATATCCAACTCCAGGAATCAATGACATCTTTATAGAACTGAAGGAAGCCAAATGCTTTACAAAATTGGACATCAGAAAGGGATTTTTTCACATCAAGTTGTCGGAAGACTGTCGACATTTGACCACAACAGTTACTCCACTTGGACTGATGCAATGCAAAAGAATGCCCATGGGACTTAAAGATAGCAGTGCTGTCTTTCAATCATGCATAAACAGAACTCTTGATGGACTGCCCGGAGTGGTTCCATACATTGACGACATACTTGTGTTTGGGAAAACACGAAGTGAACATGACGAAAATCTCTTGCGAGTTCTGAATGCCCTCAATTCAAAGAATTTTCGGTTGAATGTAGATAAATGTGAATATGCCCGCGAAAAAGTCAATTATCTAGGACATATTGTGAGTGCTGATGCCAGCATTCAGCCTGATCCCAAAAATCTTGATGCAATACGCAACGTACAAACACCGAAATCCGCACATGACGTTCAAAAATTCCTTGGCATGATCAACTACTATCATGAATTTCTTCCCAATTTATCTGACATAGCAGAACCCTTGAGAGCATTTACACGAAAAAATGCTATTTTCAATTGGACACATTCATGCGATGTCTCTTTCAATCGGTTGAAAGACATGCTCAGTGAAAGACTGAAGATATTCATCTTTGATCCTGCAGCAGAGACTATAGTCACAACAGATGCAAGTGATGTGGGGATCGGCGGACTGCTTTCACAGATACAAAGTGGAAGAGAAGTGCCAATCGCCTTTGGATCTCATACGCTGTCACCAACAGAAAGAAATTACTCTGTTTCGGAGCGCGAGGCTTTAGCATGTGTGTACTTCGTCGAACTTTGGGAAAAATTCTTGTATGGCAAGAGGTTCACTTTGCGAACCGATCATCAGGCATTGACGATTCTACTTGATAGACCTGGAAAGCAAAGACAATCCAGCAAATTTTTGCGATGGTATGAAAGATTGTCAATTTTTGACTTCGATGTGAAGTATCAAAATGGAAAAAACAATCAAGTTGCAGATGCACTTTCACGACTACCAAACCAAAGAAGTATTCATAGTATTCAAGCTGGTAATCAAACTGAAGCCAATTGTGTCAAAATATTGCGCATGTGGGGAATATCTTTACAAAAAATTCGAGATGAAACTGCTTCCGACCAGAAACTCAAAAAAGTATCGCAATATGTGCGCTCGCAATGGCCGTCCAAGCAAAAAGTGGATAAAGAATTGCTATCTTTTTGGCATGTTAGGGATGAACTGGAATTTGATGATGGATTTTTATCACGTCAGGATGACAGAATTGTGGTGCCTCAATCCCTACGCTCAGAGATACTTCGCTTAGCTCACATAGGACACCCTGGAATAGTCAAAATGAAAAGAAAACTCAGAGAATCATACTGGTGGCCCCGAATGGATATTGAAACAGACGAATTCTGCAAACGTTGTTCATCCTGTCAGCAAAGTGATAAATCCACAGCAAACCTTCCAAGATTTCAAACTTCATTACCAGAGGTTACAGAGCCTGGAGAATTGTATTCGATTGACATATCCGGACCATACCACACTGCCCCACACAATCAAAGATTTTTGATGGTCTTGATGGACCATTTATCTGGATTTCCCGAAGTCAAGTCAACTCATGACATCAAAAGTAAAAATGTTGTTAAATGGCTCGAAGAGACTTTTTCACGATATGGAAATCCAAAGCAGATTCTCACTGACAATGGTCCACAGTTCACAAGCGTTGAATTTTCAGACTTTCTCCATGGACGTGAAATAAAACATTTGCGAACTCCAGTGTACAATCCACAGTCGAATGGAAAAGTAGAACGTTTCAATAGATTTTTGAAAAATGGACTGCAGTGTTACTCAGGAACAAATGTCATGTGGACAAAGGGACTAAATGATATTCTTTCTCACTACAGAGCAACTGCACCTATAGCAAATTCAAAGAGTCCAGCTGAATTATTTCTTGGTCATAAAATGCGGCTCCCCTTCCAAGTTGTAATTCATCGATCTAAAGATCAATCAAAAGAACCGGGGACAGAAATCAAAGAACCAGGCAGACCAGCTTCTAGTCAGAGAAACAGACATTTGATGTGCAGAGGACCGTTTCACATTGGTGATAGAGTTATGTATCGAAAACCGCGTGTAATGAAAGGCGAATCTCCATTCTCAAAACCAATGAAAGTCATTGAGGTACTCGGGAATTACACTTACAAATTAAGTAACAACACAGTATGGAATGCGAGAAGGTTGAAACGATATTTGGACCCTTATGATATTGATTCGGTAGTCAGACAGTCAGAAGATGATGCGCAAAAGACGAATTTTGGGCGAAACCTTCGGTCAAATAGATGTCCAACAAAGTTCTACAAAAGTGTTGATTACAGAAGATAAATCAAGATTGACTGCTAAAAATATTGCACACTTTCAAGAAAAAGGGGGGGTGTTGTTGTATTGGTATCATATTATTGCGTACAACTATGATGCTAATAATATATCAATGTTGTACAGATATCAATGTGCATATACATGCTACATTGATATCTAATGAGTCGTTAGGGGTTCATATTTGAATATTGAACGCCTCAATATTGTTACTTATGTTTGTGCTGGTGATGCATAATTAGCTGTCAGATAATCCTGACTCTGATTAAAGACAATTCTGAAATAGAGGCTCGATGTTCTGAACCGGGTACGAACACAACAGTCGACACCTTATATGTGGACTACACCATATACTATTAACAATGTCCATAATCATAATCATAATAATCCTCTGAATCATATTGAAGAATCTGATAAAGATGATGATGATTCTGAAACATCTGAAAAAGGTGTAAATGGTAAAAAAGATTATAAAAATATAAGTAATTATAAAAATGTAAGTGAAGAACAATTTATATCTCATACTGATGTACATGATATTGATACTACATATAATCAAAATTTATCTAAATTTCATTTTCTTACAATTGAAAATAATAATGATGGAATAGTTGAAGATACTGTTAGACAACTATGTGTGGGGTCTACAAAATTTAAATTAGGATTTACATCTAATCAATTTAAAATTTTATCATCTTTAATAAAAACTAAAAATGATTCAGATTATGGTGGTGTTATTAAATTTTCCAAAAGAGATCAAAGACCAATATTTTTCTCTATTATACTATTATCAAATAATAAATATAATTTAGAATTAGATATACCAATAAGAGAATGGCATCCAATTCCAAAAAGTGTAATTTATGATGATGATGAAGAATCAATTTATGATTATGAAGAATCAATAGTTAGTGAAAATAAATTTAAATTATCTTTTGATAAAACATTATATGATGAAACTTAATATGATAAAACTTAATGTGATAAAGAAAATAAAATAACTTAGGAACGTGAAATATATAATAACATAAAATAACTCTAAAGACCTTGATATTAGAATGTTTATATCTAAAATTGAAACACAAATTTTTTCTTTAAAAAATAAAAAAAATGGAAAATACCAAGTTTTATTGTAACTTATGTAAAAAAAAAGTTGCAAACAAAAAGAAGTTATCAATCTCATTTAAATAGTAAATTGCATTTACAAAATGTAGATCGAGTTGATGAAGGAAATATATTAAAATTAAATAGTTATAAAAACTATCTAGAAACATTGCCTACTGATATAAAAATTTAAAAAAATGTTTGATAATTATTCACATTCGGAATATAAAAAAGTTTTTAATAGTGAAGATGAAGATGTACAAACCGAAGGTTCTAGGGCTTGGCCCGTACCAGATGGAAGATATTTATTTAGCGATACTGATGAATTTAACGAAATAGATGAATTTGATGAAGCTGAACGAACCGATGAAGCCTTAGCAAATATAAAATATTTATTTAATGAATCTGTTGAATATAATGAAACCGATAAAACTTTTTATAATGTATTAACAAACTTTTATAATATATTTAAGAAATCTTTCAAATGTTATATGAATGTAGAAGTACTTTATACAAAAACTGGACCTGATGGAATTCCTGAAGAAATAATACAAGGTCATTTTACAAATTCACAAGAAATTCATAATGTAAATGATATACAACCCATATTTGAATCGATGATACTTAAATTAGAAAATTGTATAATTGAAGCCCAGTTACGTGAATCTGGTTGGAGATTTGTTAAAATACTATCCAAGAAAATAGTAATTGATTAATATAAAAATAATACTGGTGGTAGTTATGTTCCTTTACCTTTCAGTTCACCACAAATAATCAACATAAAAAATGAAGATGATTATTGTTTTCTGTGGAGTATTATAGCACATTTACATCCTGCAGAATATCATAAAGAAAGACTAAGTCATTACAATAAAGAAGAATACATAAATGAATTTGATCTCTCTGATGGCTTAGATGAATTTCCATATGATTATAATAGGTTAAAAAAGTTTCATAAAAAGAATAAAAATTTAATAGAAGTAGATGTTTTTGAATTAAATGTGAATTATGTTTCTATTGGTAAAATTACTCCACTTTACTCAGATTAAAAAAATTTAATTTGAATAATAAAAATTTATGTCAATCAGAAATAGTATATAATGATAGAGGAAATTACATGCATCATAATATTTTTTACCAAGGAAATATAATATGTACTGAAAAATTTCAAATTGTTAAAACATTATCACCAATAATGATTAATCGTAATCATTATAAAGGACGTAATGATGATTATAATTACAAATATTCATCTTTATCTTTAGAATATCAACAAAAATTAGAAAATTTAAATAAAATTCTACAAAATTGTAAAACAGATGATCAACAACAAACAAAAATATTAGTACAAGAATATGGCCATGAATATCAAAATAAGATAGAAACGATTCAAAAATTAAATGAAGAAAATAATGAAGACAATAAAGAATTAAATAATGAGGAAAATGAAACCAATCAAAAAATAAATGAATCTTTAAAAAAATGTCTACAACAATATAAAGAACAATATGATAAATAATATAGTTATCAGTTACAAATATTAAATCAAAATTATCAACAGACTGAAAAAGATTTACAAAGACAAATTGATTTAACACATGAAATATATCAAGATAAATTTGAAAAACTAGAACAAACAAAACAATCAGCACAAGCGAATATATTATATTATCAGGGTCATTTTATATCGTGTAAAGATGTTTCTATATTTGCAGAAACTTCAGATAATGCTAATTTTCCCTGTCTCCAATGTATGACAAGTTTTAGAACTAAAGAAGAAATGAATAGACATTTGGAGAATTGTCAACAAAACGAAGCAGTTGAAAATACTTTTCCTAAGGATGATTATTTAATATATAATAAACATTATTTGAAAAATAAAGTACCCTTTACAATATATTGTGATTTCGAAGCATATAATGTTAATATGACACAAAATCGAACCAAAGGTTCTAGGGCTTCGCCCGATTCTGAAAATGATAATTCTGAAAATGGTACGGGCGAAGCCCTAGAACCTTCGGTTTGTAAATATGAAAAAAGTGCACCTGAAAAAAGTGTATCTGAACAAAGTAAAGAAAAATATTTATTTGAACAAAAACCCTTATGTTGGGCAATGTACATTCATTCAAATTATCCTGAATTAATAATTAATAAATAAAAATTTTAATAAATAAAAAAAATGGAAAATACCAAGTTTTATTGTAACTTATGTAAAAAAAAAGTTGCAAACAAAAAGAAGTTATCAATCTCATTTAAATAGTAAATTGCATTTACAAAATGTAGATCGAGTTGATGAAGGAAATATATTAAAATTAAATAGTTATAAAAACTATCTAGAAACATTGCCTACTGACATAAAAATTTAAAAAAATGTTTGATGATTATTCACATTCGGAATATAAAAAAGTTTCTAATAGTGAAGATGAAGATGTACAAACCGAAGGTTCTAGGGCTTGGCCCGTACCAGATGGAAGATATTTATTTAGCGATACTGATGAATTTAACGAAATAGATGAATTTGATGAAGCTGAACGAACCGATGAAGCCTTAGCAAATATAAAATATTTATTTAATGAATCTGTTGAATATAATGAAACCGATAAAACTTTTTATAATGTATTAACAAACTTTTATAATATATTTAAGAAATCTTTCAAATGTTATATGAATGTAGAAGTACTTTATACAAAAACTGGACCTGATGGAATTCCTGAAGAAATAATACAAGGTCATTTTACAAATTCACAAGAAATTCATAATGTAAATGATATACAACCCATATTTGAATCGATGATACTTAAATTAGAAAATTGTATAATTGAAGCCCAGTTACGTGAATCTGGTTGGAGATTTGTTAAAATACTATCCAAGAAAATAGTAATTGATTAATATAAAAATAATACTGGTGGTAGTTATGTTCCTTTACCTTTCAGTTCACCACAAATAATCAACATAAAAAATGAAGATGATTATTGTTTTCTGTGGAGTATTATAGCACATTTACATCCTGCAGAATATCATAAAGAAAGACTAAGTCATTACAATAAAGAAGAATACATAAATGAATTTGATCTCTCTGATGGCTTAGATGAATTTCCATATGATTATAATAGGTTAAAAAAGTTTCATAAAAAGAATAAAAATTTAATAGAAGTAGATGTTTTTGAATTAAATGTGAATTATGTTTCTATTGGTAAAATTACTCCACTTTACTCAGATTAAAAAAAATTTAATTTGAATAATAAAAATTTATGTCAATCAGAAATAGTATATAATGATAGAGGAAATTACATGCATCATAATATTTTTTACCAAGGAAATATAATATGTACTGAAAAATTTCAAATTGTTAAAACATTATCACCAATAATGATTAATCGTAATCATTATAAAGGACGTAATGATGATTATAATTACAAATATTCATCTTTATCTTTAGAATATCAACAAAAATTAGAAAATTTAAATAAAATTTTACAAAATTGTAAAACAGATTATCAACAACAAACAAAAATATTAGTACAAGAATATGGCCATGAATATCAAAATAAGATAGAAACGATTCAAAAATTAAATGAAGAAAATAATGAAGACAATAAAGAATTAAATAATGAGGAAAATGAAACCAATCAAAAAATAAATGAATCTTTAAAAAAATGTCTACAACAATATAAAGAACAATATGATAAATAATATAGTTATCAGTTACAAATATTAAATCAAAATTATCAACAGACTGAAAAAGATTTACAAAGACAAATTGATTTAACACATGAAATATATCAAGATAAATTTGAAAAACTAGAACAAACAAAACAATCAGCACAAGCGAATATATTATATTATCAGGGTCATTTTATATCGTGTAAAGATGTTTCTATATTTGCAGAAACTTCAGATAATGCTAATTTTCCCTGTCTCCAATGTATGACAAGTTTTAGAACTAAAGAAGAAATGAATAGACATTTGGAGAATTGTCAACAAAACGAAGCAGTTGAAAATACTTTTCCTAAGGATGATTATTTAATATATAATAAACATTATTTGAAAAATAAAGTACCCTTTACAATATATTGTGATTTCGAAGCATATAATGTTAATATGACACAAAATCGAACCAAAGGTTCTAGGGCTTCGCCCGATTCTGAAAATGATAATTCTGAAAATGGTACGGGCGAAGCCCTAGAACCTTCGGTTTGTAAATATGAAAAAAGTGCACCTGAAAAAAGTGTATCTGAACAAAGTAAAGAAAAATATTTATTTGAACAAAAACCCTTATGTTGGGCAATGTACATTCATTCAAATTATCCTGAATTATTTAAATCAGAATATTTTCAATACTATGGTGAAGATAGTTCAGAAATGTTTACAAAGAAAGTAGAAGAATTACAACATTATTTTTCACAATTCCTTGAAACAAATATACCAATGATTCCATTAACGGATGAAGAAAGGAAACATTTTTATAATGAAATAAAATGTTTTTACTGTGGAAAAGGTTTTACAAATAATTATAAAACTGGCAGAGGTAGATATCTTGATAAGGTAAAAGATCATGATCATCTAAATGTATTATATAGAGGTGCAGCACATAATTCTTGTAATCTTAATGCTAATAAATTTAAATATAACTTTGTTCCTCTATATTTCTATAATGGTTCTAAATATGATTTCCATTTAATAATGAAAGATTTATTTTCATCTGAAAAATTACAACAACAACAAATAAATGTACTATGTAAACAAGAAGAAGAATATTTTTCAATGCAATTAGGTTGTATTAGAATTTTAGATGCATTTAGATTTTTTACTCCTTATTCATTAGATGTTATGGAAAAAACTTTGAAACCTGAACAATGTAAAATATTAAATAAATATAATTTAAAACCTTTAAAAGGCATATTTCCGTATGAATATATAACTGGAGATTTTAATTCTGTGAATAAAATTATGGAAGAAAAACAACTTCCTCCAATAAATAAATTTAAATCAACATTAAAACAATCACAATTATCTGAAGAAGACTATACAGAAGCTGAAAAGAATTGGAGAGAGTTAAATTGTAAAACAATGTATGATTATACAATGAAATATCTTCAGATAGATGTATTAATACTACCTGATCTTTTTGAAAACTTTCGTGACATGTGTTTAGAATATTACGGAATAGATCCATGTTATTGTTATTCTACACCAGGTTTAACATGGTTAGCAGGATTAAAACATACTGGTGTTAAACTTAAACATTATAAAGAAAATACATATGATAAATTATTATTTTTTGAATCTGGAATTAGAGGTGGAGTTTCATCAGTTTTAGGTAATCGTTATGTACAGTGTTACAATAAAAAAGTAAATCCTGATGATTATGGAATAATGAAACCTTTATCTCCAGAAGAAAGTGATCAGTTTATAAAATTGTTTAATCAAAATATAGAAGGACTTATATCAAATGAAGATAGTCAAGCAGCAGTTGATGAAATCATGAGAGAAAACTATTTGTTATATTATGATTTTAATAGCTTATATTCTTCTTGTATGATACAAGAATTACCAACAGGTGAAATGTCATGGTGTAATATTCTAGATTATCAAAAAACACATGATGGAAATTATAATCATGGTTATATATATGAAGTTGATTTAGTATACCCTGATGAGATAAAAGATAAAACAAAATATTTTCCTTTCTGTCCCGAAAACAAAATTCCCAATATAGAAGATTTTTCAGATTATCAAAAATCTATATTTCCTAGGAAATACAGACCAACAAAAAAACTTATGTTAACACAAAGTAATAAAGGAAAGTATGTTGTTGAAGTAAGAATGCTAGATTGGTATTTAGAACATGGAATGATTCTCACCGAAATACATCGAAAACTATTTTATCAAAAATCTAAATGGTTAAAAAATTATATTGAGTTCAATATTGAAAAACGTAAAATAGCTAAAAGAAATAAAGATGATTTTGGAAACGTGTTCTTCAAATTAATGAATAATGCATTTTATGGTAAGACTTTAGAAAATGTGCGTAATAGACAAAATATTGAAATTGTTTATGATAAAGATAGGTTTCAAAATTTAACAAGGAAACCTACATATAAAAGAACTACTAGATTTAGTGATGAACTATGTGCTGTACATTTACGTCGAATCAGCGTAAAGCATGATAAGTTTAATTTTATTTGATTCACTATATTAGAATTAGCTAAACTATTTATGTATAGATTTATATATGATTATTTAGCACCTGCTTATGGCAAAAACTATAAATTACACTTTACAGATACCGATTCTGTTTTCTTGGAATTAACAATACCGTATAATTCTTCACTTGATGAAGAAATAGATAAAATAAAAGATATCATTCATCCCTCTGATTTATGTAAAGTAAAAGATGAATTAGAAAGAAATGAAGATTTCATAACAGAAGCTATATTTTTTAAATCTAAATGTTATTGTTATAATACAACTAATAATATTAAAACACATAAAACATTAAAAGGAATTTCAAAGGCATCAGTGGCTAATCAAATAACATTTCAAGTTTATAAAAATGTATTATTTAATAATGAAATAAAAACAGCATGTAATTATAGACTTAATTCAAAGAAACATAAAATTTATTTAAAAGAAGAACATAAATTAGCATTAGATCCATTTGATGATAAAAGAAAAATTTTTCCTGATGGAATAACTACTTTACCTTTTTAATTTTCTAATTTCTAAGATAAACAAATTTGATATATACATAAAATAAAAAAAATATAATATTATAACACTATATTTGTATATTTTTATCACTCGGCAAACAAATCTTCTATAACTCTATCATGAATTTTTTTATCAATATTAATTGTAATGAAGCCATAATCTTTTGACCAAGCATTGTTACACGATTGTTTAAATTCATCTTTATTTCTTACGCATAAATCTCTTAACAAATCACTTAAGTTTCTTGCACTTATTTCAAATAGTATAAATATATTTGCATTCTTTCTAATAACACTTCCGTCTAATGAATACATACTTTGTGTTAAATAAAATACACTACAGTTGTTATGTCTACCTCTTGTGAAATAATTTCTCTGAACTGACTGATTTCTATCATTAACACAATCATCAAAAATTACACAATGTTTCATTGTTTTATCTAGTTTACTAGGATCTTGCATATTACCACTATCATCTATTAATTGTATCTTTATATGCTTATTTTTATTGGATTCAACTAACTGATTATTTTTTGCTGCTTCTTCACACCACGAACTTATTTCTTCTTCATCTTCAGATTTTTCATATTCTTTGAATAATGAAGCAATTGCTGTTTTTTTAAGATTATTTTCTAATCCATATTTTAAAAATTGATAGACGGGTTGTTCTGCTGTTGTTGTATAAATTATAAGATTGTTATAATCCAAAAAATTTGGAGTCGTTAAAATTTTAAATAATAGATACGTTTTTCCACATCCTGATCTTCCACAAATAACTGACAAAACTTTATTAGATAAATTTGGATGATGATTAAATCTAAGTTTTTTTATTTAATGGGGGCACTTCACTTATTTTTTAATAAAAACATTTTATTTTTAATTTTTTTTATTTTTTTGTTTCTAAAGAAGAAGAATAAGAAGAATAATAATAAGAAGAAGAAAAATAAACTTCTCTAGCTTCGCGTGGGAGTTTATATCTCTCGAACGGGAGTTTATACCTCTCGAACGGGAGTTTATACCTCTCGAACCAAAAGATCTATCATAATCTCTTCACCTCCAAAATTTATTTCTTGTCCTTTTTCATCAGTGATTCTCATGTTAATGTTGTTAATAGTTTTTCTTGTAATAGGGAAATATATTAATGCTTGGGGAAATACATTTAATCTATAACCAATGGGTACAGTAAAAGCTGGAAAACTGAATATTAAATTTGACAATTTACCATTTATATATCCTCCTTCAATAATGTCACAATGTACAGCAATTGAATTTATTTCAGTTATTTTTGGAATCATCTCACCTAAATGATGACCTTGACTATAGGTTTGTTTATTAAATCCTAATAGCTTTGACAATGATCTATCATGATTAAAATCAACTTGATGATTTTCGTCTAAAGTAAGAGAAAATTTATTAACTGCCGGTTCAACTGCAAAATGTAATTGTTTCTTATCTTTAAATGGTATACCTAAATATCTCTTAATTTCATTTGATATTGATTCAACTTCGTAAGAACCAGAAAGAAAAGTTTGTATTTTCCATGTTTTGCCCTTATCAGTAGAATATCTAACTTGATCATTCACATCTTTGATAACATTTTGAATAGTGTTAAATGTGGAGAAACTAGTCAATGCAATTTGATAATTTTTATTTTGTTCCAAATGTAGAATGGGTTCTAAATTACAAGTGTGTGATGAAGTAGTTATTATAATTTTTAACGTCGTACTAAATTTTGATGAACCCAAAATCTCTGTCAAATTTTCTAAATGATTATTAATTTTGTCTAAATCTGCTGAACACATTTTTTAGTCAAAATTTTGAATAAATGTCTTTCATAAAAAAATTAAAAACAACAACATATTTCAGCTACGGGCGAGCCCTTAAAGACATCAGAGATGTCCCGTTATACTTTTATAATCCTCTTCATTTAGAATCTTCTTTTCTAACAGTCTTTTCAATATAGCATGAATTTCATTGAAACTAGAATTATGTCCTTCTTTTATTGCAGATATTAAAATATCTAATCTATTTAGTAATTCTTGTGGATCATCTGGTAAAAATACAGTTGTTTCTGTTTTCTGTTTTTCAGATAAACCTTTTCCTACTTTAACTCCCGTTGATAATAAATTTTCTAATTGTTTATAACGTCTAAGAGATTTTACTGCACCAACTCTATCTAACATAGCTTTATATTTTATGAGATCTTCTACAGCATAATTATTTAAATCTGCTCCTCTTAAAAGATCAACAAAATTTCTATCTAAATTAAAAGGAGATTTATCTGGTAAAAAAATTAAACCTCGAAAAGGTTGTGGAAATATTTCTTTTTGTCCGAGATAAAATCTAGGTTTTGTTTTTCCATCTATAAATGAAATAGAATGTTCAAATTGCATAGATTTTGGTAATTTCTTATTAATGTTTGATTCTAGTAATCCATAGTCATCTAATATAGTTTTGTGCTCTGGATCTGTTATATCAATTTGTTTATCATTATTTGTACTTTCTTTTTCAAGAGTTTTAAATGGTTTCATAGTTTTTTCAAAATCAGTTTTTACTTGCTCGGTTTGCTGCATTTTTTCAAACATATCAGATTGAATACCAGCTTTTATCATTCTATGTTGATGATTTTCTTTCATAATATTTCTTTGTTTCATTAACTCTTCTAATTGTTCTATTCTTTTAAAATTATCAGCTCTAATTTTATCCATTTTTAAAATATAATATTTGAATTTTCTGGTAACATTGGAATACAACAAAAAAATTTTACTGAACAAATTATTTTTTTATTGCTTTGTTGTCTGACATCTTTTCGTTTAAAGTTTTCTCGTTTTAAGTTTTGTTTAATAAAGTTTTGTTTAATAAAGTTTTGCTTAAATTTTCGCTTAAAGTTTTTAGCTCTTCTAAAAAAATTTTATCATTTTCTTCATTAGAAATTTTACCATCAGTAAAAGTTTTACCATCACTAGAAATTTTGCCATCCTGTTTATTCTTATCATCAACTTTCTGACTGTAATTGAAATGATATTTGAATTACTTCATTAGCTATTTGATCAAATTTTTCAATCTCATCTAACGTAATAACATTATCATCACATACTCTTTGAAAGTAGTAATGTAGTTTATCATAGACTTCTTTAATATGTAAATGCTTAGTTTTTAATGATTTTCGTTTCTTAGTTATTAAAGATTTATCTAACATTGTAACAAGTGAAGTTGCAAAAACACCCGTACCTGTTAAAGCTGTAGCAACAACAGGAATTGTAAGAACGCCAGATGAAATGACAATTGTTAAAGCACCTAAACTTATTGTTAAGAATATGCCAATTCCTTGTGTTACATTCTTAACTTTGGTCCATCTCTTTCTTAATTTTTTATAATGCTCTAATCTTAATAATAATTGAGATTCCTTATCTTTTATATAGCGTACTCTATCTTTGTGTTTTTCTTTGTTCAATTCACTTATTTTTAACTGTGATAACGAAGGATATATTCGTGCGGTTTCTTCCACTTTTGTTTCATCCACTTTTGTTTCTTCCATTTTTAAAGAAATATTATTAGTCACATGATATATTTTAAAAACCTGAAAGATGGATAAAATTCATGAATTTGAAATTCTCAACTTTTATGATTTTCGGTGTCCTGGAACGGTCATGATTTTCAAAGTAAAATGTCATAATCACAAATTTGAGATTCTTAACTTTTCTGATTTTTTCGGTGTCCTGGAACGGTCATGATTTAAGCGAGAAAATTGTAATTCTCAAATTTTGAGATTCTTAACTTTTATGATTTTTTCGGTGTCCTGGAACGGTCATGATTTTAAAGGTGGGTAAAATGTCATAATCTCAAATTTGAGATTTTGAAAAATTTGAAAAATTGGGTATTTTTAAAAACGCCTAAATTTATGAATTTAGGTCTCCATAACCTGAAAAAATGAACAAAATTCATGAATTTAGTCGTTTTTAAAAATGCCGATTTTTCAAAAAATGGTACTTTTTAAATGGTCTAAATTTATGAATTTAGGTCTTAAAAACCTGAAAAAGGGTCAAAATTCATGAATTTATGTCGTTTTTAAAGATCCTATTTTTTTGAATTTTATGGTGTCCTGGAACGGTCTTTTGCCCATTACTCTGAATTCTTCGAATCTGAAGGAATCGTGGCGATCGGAGCATTTTGAAGGAATTCACAGCCGCAAGCGACGCACGACTATTTTTCCTATTTCTGCAAGGTATTAAGAAATTCCTTTTGCCCACTTAGCAAGTTCCTTCATGTGCCATCTGTTTGAATCAGTTTCCACTTCTAGCAAAGTGATACGCTTAAACAATCTAATTCTGTGGTTCTGGTCCATCAATACTATGTAGTGTCGGATTTGCATAGGCAAAGCACATGAAATGTGTAGAACTCTAAGTGAAATTTCACCATGCTTAAACAGTCTAATTCTATGCCAGAACCAGTGAGAGATGCGTGCGTGCTGTGATATCACTTCACACACACCAAAACACACATCGATGCCTGGCTTCGATTCAGCGCATACACTAGCAATGCCGAGGAGAGGATGTGAAATCATCAAGTGAACTAATTTTCGTACGCCTGCTACTTTTTTTAATAATGATCGGAAGGGCCAACATTGTGGAGAAAACTTGTGCGCAATGATCCGAATTCTTCGAATCTGAAGGAATTTTGGCAATCGAAGCACTCAGCTGGAACTCACACTAATCCGCAAGCGACGCACGACTTTTTTTCGTATCTCTGTAAGGTATAAGGAATTCCTTTTTGCCCACCTAATAGGTTCCTCGATGTGCCGTCAATTTCGTATTAATCACACTTATAGCAAACCGAAGCAGATAAATAAAATATTTAATTCTGTGGCTGCAACCCTTCTGTTGATGTCTTGACGCACATTGCCATAGTTCTACTCTCTGTAGAAAATTTGTAAGTTTGGGAATCAGTACTAACTAGGGGTGCTGGGGATTCAGGACGGGTTCATCATCGTCCAGTAATAATGCATAACAGGAAGGTTTTTTCAACCAGATTTGTTGTGCAACCGTGCAGTTCTAGTCTCTCAGTGTGAATTATGTAGTCATAAAAATCGCTTCTTAGCAGAATATCGATTGGATTTACTTCAGGAGATTCTCGTTGATGATTAGCCACAAAGTAGCTAGCTACACATAGTGTTTTTGAGGTGGTTAGAGTCAACGGGCATTCTCAGAACATTAGCGTGCATGATTTTAACGATGTTCACATTTAGTTGCATACTTTCTCTTGAGATTGATTCAACTTCTATCATCTCCCTGAATTACTAGCAGGGATGCGGAGTCAGAGTCCTATGAAACCCCGGAGTCGGAGTCCTATCAAAATGATAGGACTCCGCATCCCGATTGCTAGGCCTCCCTCCTCATTTTGGGGCGGTGTCCACTACTGCTTGGTGTGGGTTGGGTGAGCCGCACTCAGTTTCCTTCCATGTCCATTTCTTCATCGGCGTTGCCTCTTTCGTTAGTATGGTATCTTGGACTTGGTAAACTTTATCCTTCCTTTTATTTTTGGCTAACTCCTTTTGTTTATTCAGCTTGCAATCCAATGCGTTTTATGATGTCGGACAATCTACGCTATTTGTAATTTGCATGCTTCTCCTAGTGACAAAATAAAGCTTTATCGCTAAACAGGTATCTATCAGAAATCCCCACGCAGACCTAATGACTACTAAAAATGCGGGATGTCTGAAAACGAGATGATTGAAAGACCGGTTTCGATCTAGGATCTCTATTAATTCCAAAAATCCGTCTTAAACGACAGAGTTCAGAAGTTTTATGATTCTCCTGACTTTTAATTATATCTGTCTGGAATAGCAATCTGCATTCATTATTGTTGTTATAATCGTCAATACATTATCGATCAACCTTTATTATTGTTATTGAACTGTCCTAACTTCACTCACCCTGTGATATATAATGTTTGTCCCAGTCACAATAAAAGAACCATTGAATCGGAACTGGTCTTCTGACTTTCTATGTTAATTGATGTCAGAACTACAAATACGGAAGCTACTGCTCTGCTACTACCAGTGCAAATCTACTGCATCGCCGCGTTGTGCATAGCTACCCATATCGCTGCCGAACCTACTGCTGCCTACTGTTCTGCTACTGGCCTGGTTCGTTCACCTTCACTGCTGCTGCTGTCTCCGATCGACTTCTGCGCTGTCGTTAATCAAACTTAGACACGCAAGCTCTTACTTTCCGTCCAAACCCCCTATCTATTCTTTCTTCAAACTCCTTCAGTACCTCGGTACGGCTAGTTGGTTTTTTTTCACTCCGCCACCATCCGGAGTCCGGTGCTTACCCCAACACTACATTCAAAAACACGTACTAGTGTCAGTAATCCTCCAGTTCTGAGCTACGGTCACTGTAAGAGTTTTATTAAAGTTGATTTTTTAAGGCATCTAGTTAAGGTTAAGCCTAGGGTTTTAAATAATTCAGGACATTAAGTTACACACTTACAACTCACAAGGCTAAAATAATTCTAAGGCTAAAATTATTAGGGACTTAAGGAAATTAGGGACTTAGCAACAATGTCGCCACCATCGTTGGAACCACTGGACATCTCCGATCCCAATAATGTGCGTGATTGGCATATTCGATTTGGACAATATGTGATCACCAACGGCGATAAGATTACCGCTGAAAACAAAACGGCCTTCTACATAACACTAATCGGACCGCAAGCATTCAAGCTTTTACGCGAGCTGGCGTATCCGAGAAACGTCACTGCAATGGATGTGGCTGCCCTAGAAACCCTACTGGCAGAACAATTGTGAGTCCTGCCATTGGAGAAAGTGACTTGTAGGAAGATATGCTTTTCGATTTCTCTACCTTTGGCTGTACAAGGATAAGCATAAACTTCGTCGTCGGTCGATTGGTCTGACGTTTGATGTTGATCGCAGGCGCAGTTGGTAGCGTGGACATTAGCAGTACGCTTGGATCGGCAAACTTGTGAAATGTGACCTCGTCGGTGACAAGTGTGACATTCAGCTTGTCTAAACTTGCAAGTTCGTCGTTGGTGGTTACCACCACAGGAATCACATGGTTGGAATCTGCGGGCATTACCATTCGATCTTTGATACTTCTGATGGTGGAAGGTTGGACGTTGGTTAGCGCTGTGGTAGTTTGAAGTTCCCTCTGAGAAGTTCCCAGTGGCGGCTGGTCGTGGTTTAGAGGAACGAGGATTGGGGTTGTTGGTAGGACGAGACTTCGGGTATCTACGATTACCGGTCATCATAACTTCATGTTGGATTGAAGCCAATGCTTCATTGACTGCGTCCCAGTCTTCTAAAATTCTTTTGGCGATTTTCTAAAAGTCTAATTTGGGTTCTTTCAGTAGCTTACGCTTAAGTTCCGGATCTTTGACACCGGCGACGAGACGATCGCGCATTTGGGTATCCAGATCTCTGAATTCACATTTCGCGGCTTGTCTGGAGACTCTAAGGATGAAGTTCCGGTATGACTCTTCATCTTCTTCACCAGAGTGTGGAATCGCTCTCTCTCTCCGCGACTTGGAAGTTTGTAGGTCGTAGGTGTTCTCCCAGTAGGGTTTCTATGGCAGCCACATCCATTGCAGTGACGCCATTGCAGTGACGTTTCTCGGATACGCCAGCTCGCGTAAAAGCTTGAATGCTTGCGGTCCGATTAGTGTTATGTAGAAGGCCGTTTTGTTTTCAGCGGTAATCTTATCGCCGTTGGTGATCACATATTGTCCAAATCGAATATGCCAATCACGCACATTATTGGGATCGGAGATGTCCAGTGGTTCCAACGATGGTGGCGACATTGTTGCTGAGTCCCTAATTTCCTTAAGTCCCTAATAATTTTAGCCTTAGAATTATTTTAGCCTTGTGAGTTGTAAGTGTGTAACTTAATGTCCTGAATTATTTAAAACCCAACGGACAAGTACGCATATGTGGAGATTACCGCATCACAGTTAACCGGCAACTCCAACAAACCTCAACTTACCCAATCTTTTCTCCAGATACCGCTAACTGACAAAGCCAAGGAGTTCACTACCATTAACACGACATTTGGGTTATACCAATACCAGCGTCTACCCTTTCAACTCAATGTCTCTCCAGGCATTTTTCAGCGCACGATCAATCAAATCATACATGGTCTCATTGGAGTCAAGGCTTATCAGGATGATATCATCGTTTACGCCCGATCGAAGCCGGAACATGACCACCGCTTGTTAAAATTACTACAAACCTTAGACCGGTATAATGTGAAGATAAAAAACTTGCAAAAGTCTGAATTTTCTGTTCCACGATTGAAATACCTCGGATACATCCTTAATGCACAAGGCATTTCTCCTGACCTCGAGCGCATCAGAGCTGTTTCCAAAGCTCCGAAGCCTGACACACCTGCCAAACTCCATTCTCTGCTAGGATTTACACAGTACTATGCTCGCTTCGTTCCTAACTTCGCTTCCATCGTTCAGCCTCTCTTCAAACTTCTCAACGACTCCAAATCACAAAGCACTCTCCAATAGTCTACCGCTACCACTACTGCCTACCGAACAAACTATGATGGACAAACTCCTACATGGAAAAGTTCTCCGAAGCTTCGAACTCAAAGCGCCGATGGAACTCGTCGTAGATGCTTCAGAATACGCCCTCGGTGCTGTTCTACATCAGAATAATCATCCCATTCTTTGCATCTCTCGTAAACTCACCAAGACGGAAGAGACCTATTCTCAGACTCTCAAAGAAGCTCTCGGCATACACTGGTCCATTCAACGTCTCCATAAGTACCTCTTTGGTCAGAAATTTACAATCGTCACCAATCATCAGGCACTTGTTTACATTTTCGGTCACATTTCTTCTGTCAGCAAGGCAACTTCTCTAATGTTACAGCGTTGGGCCCTTGATCTAAGTGGATACAATTATACTATCGAACACCGTCCGGGGAACCAGATCCTCAATGCCGACTCCCTCTCTCGTCACTCGAATTTCGAAGCTCCACCGAAGACTACTCTTCATGTTGCATCTACCTCTACCTACCTTCCTGTATCTAGAAACAAACTTATAGAAGAGACTCGAGCATTCTACGGACCTGTTATTGCCGGACTCAGACATTGATGGTCTACTTCAGCTAAACGTCGCTTCCCCATACTGCATGCAAATCGAGACAATTTATATCTCTCTGCCGACGGAGTCATCGTCTTCCAAGAAGATCGACCGCTCATTCCTCCTCCTCTTCGCAAAGCCTTCCTTCAGTTCCTGCATTCGACGCACATGGGCCGAGAAAAGACCATATCACTGTCTCGTTGTCCTTGCTGGTGGCCAAAGATATCGGACGATATCTCTTCCTTCATTCGTTCCTGCCAAAGTGTTTGTTCCTGCAGGCAATGTTCCTGGAAGCCTTCTAACCACACTACTCTCTCACCATGGCCTTTACCATACCAACCTCTTCAACGACTACACGCCGATTATTGTGGACCAATTTTCAACTCCTATTATCTACTCATCATAGAAGATGCCTACAGCAAATGGACCGAAGTGTTCATCACTAAGACTGCTAGTTCTGAGTTCACCCAACAAGCATTCAAGAAATTCTTTTCTCGCGAAGGAACTGCCCAAGTTCTGGTCACAGACAATGGGACACATTTCACCGCTCAACCACTTCAACATTGGTTCAAAAGTGTCGGATGTAAGCAGATATTCACGGCACCTAGACACCCACAGTTCAACGGTCTCGCCGAGCATTTTGTCCGTACTATCAAACAAGCCATCAAAGCCGCGGAACCTAATAACCTCAAAGAATTGAACGACTGCATCGACAGCTTCCTCCTGCATTATCGGAATGCACTACTGGACGTTCTCCTGTCCTCCTTTTTAAGGGACGAGTCCTTAGGATGAATTCACTCGATAGCACAGATATTCAATTTTATCGCGGAAAAGTCATCGTGTTTCTGACGATATGATAGTTGGAAACTTAGGTAACCAAATGTTTCACGTTATAGACACAAAAGACGGTAGCTTGCATAAAAGACATATTAATCAAATTGCTGTTAACACATCCTCTACCACAACTCATTCTTCAAATCTTCCACCTTTGGTGCCACATAAATTTTCCCATACACCCACGACCTCAAACACTCCTGTTCATGCTGACTGCAACGTCATTCCAGTGTCAACCCATTCAGTTGCTGATGCACCGATCCCATCTCCTACTTCGCCAACTGCAGCAGCTGAATCTCCAGTTCCCGATGGTTCCTCTACTCCTGAGCCTGACTACGGATCATCCGAGTCATCTCAGATTTCATCCGAGCCACATTCGACAGTATCTTCTCAATCCCTTCCTCTACCAAGAAGAAGTGGTCGTCTACGAAGGAAACCTGAAAAGTAATAAGACATTATTTAAATGGGGAGAAGTTGGAATAGTGATCTGCCATTCATTATTGTTGTTGTAATCGTCAATACATTATCGGTCAACCTTTATTATTGTTGTTGAACTGTCCTAACTTCACTCACCCTGTGATATATAATGTTTGTCTCAGTCACAATAAAAGAACCATTGAATCGGAACTGGTCTTCTGACTTTCTATGTTACTGTCTCTCTTTGATTTTTATCAAGCGGGAATGGAATCGTGCGGAGAATAATTCAAGCACGCAGGATCTCCTATAGACCGGCTTCAAAGTCTCCATTCAAGTATACAGGATTCGTTCGTGAAATATTATCACTCAAGTCGGACTTGTGATCCTTCACCTGTACTATCAAATTTTGTGTACCAAATTTTTGTATCCGATTTTCGGAAAATACATCTTTATTGAGGGAGAGAGAGTTCAAACGAATCAAATTTTATGCTTCATTAATCAATTATGCAAGTGCATAAAATTTCTAAGGAAATTCTAAAGTGCAGTGTCTTTGTAATATACAAATCCGCTGTGGATATCAATCTTAAGACTAATTTCCGCCCTGAATTAATTGATATGTGAGCTGTTGACATCTTCTACATCCTTTAAAAAATTGTGTTTCCGTACATACGCGTGCGATCAAACAATTGCGTGTTTTGACAACGTATCATGCACGAGGCCAGCATGTGATGAATCTCGACCACATTCGGCCACGTTCCGAACAAAGTTTGTGTGTTGATTGGGAAATTTTCAGAAAGTACTTTTTGTGCTCCCATGGGAGAATTAGTTATCAAATGAAAGCAGCAGCCAAAAGTCACAAAAATTTAAGTCGCAGCAACTACAATTTTGAGCAATACCAAAAAACGTGTAGGGACGCTAGAAAGCCTCCTGATTAACATTGTGCTAATTGGTACCTGTCCCAAGCGTTTCAAATGACATTAACAGTTCTGAAATACAGTCAAAGCTCGGTAATCAAGGTCATGAATGCCAGGCTTTCAATGTCTTAATTATCGAACAGCAACTTATACACGTATATGCGAATATATACAAAGAACGCCACGGCCGTGTGATCTTAATTAACCGAAGTCCCAATTATCGGTGTCCGAATTAACGAGCTTCGACTGCAATATATATGATGTAGTTAATAGACCATGTAATATTCTCAGTAGATTCAGCAATTTCATTACTTGAAATATTTGATTGAAATTGTATCATTTGAGGAACGTGTTTACATTGGAACTAATGCAATTTAAAGGCGCGTTCACATCAGACCGATAACGATAACTCTGCCGATAAATTGAAATAAAATCGCTGTGCATGTGTAACATGCTGCTGTCCACATCAGAACGATTTTCTCAACGATAATAATTACAATGTAAACAGTGGAGCTCAACGATAAAATGAAATACCGCCACGATTTTGTCGTTAACGTTATTGTGCTAGTGGGAACACGCCTTAAAGGTGTACTGCGGACAAAATTCGTTTGTGATTTTATTGTCTTAAAAGCAAGCGTGCACATCAGCTGTGTCACTTCTATCCGCATCCGGCACTCTGCAACGATTTGCTTTGCGAGATATTAGCTTATCTAATGCTCGTGATGACGGCAGCTGTGATAAGAACGATTGTCGGCAGGCGTCGCGTGCAGTGAATGGATAAGCCGATTTCACGAGGAAGTGCAGTTCAGTCATATGTGAATCAAATCATGAAAGGCCGAATGAAGGTGAATTTTATCATAGTTTGTAAGCCTTCCAATGCGTAGTTGTTGACATGTAGCCTACATGGTATCATTCAATGATGTACATCATGCAGTGAGTTCATTTTCGTTTGCTTGTCGTTTGCTCGTGAAGCTGAAATTTGATGATAATAAATAATAATAATAATGTGCTATATTTCGA
Organism: Prostheceraeus crozeri; assembly: GCA_907163375.1. Lineage (NCBI taxonomy): Eukaryota > Metazoa > Platyhelminthes > Polycladida > Euryleptidae > Prostheceraeus > Prostheceraeus crozeri. The sequence goes on along the minus strand of CAJQUW010011536.1, from coordinate 43,336 downwards.
AATGACAGACGCATATAACGATCAGATCCCCAATCAACGATGTAAGCACAATACATTCATGAACCCTTTTATGTAGACCTTAGATAGATTTATCGGTATCACGCTACTTACGAAAGGATTAGATTCATTCCCGCACACGGAAGGTTTCCATATGCCATCATCAGAAAAAGACTGAATATCTCTCCCAGATATTCTCTCCAATATATCTCTCCAAATTCGCGAAGGGTTGTTCAGAATATTAGTCAAAAATCACAAGCTGCCCGCGCTACGTGTCACAGATACACATTCATGGGACTCTGGTGAGTCAAAAACATTGACAGTCAATGCCTGTGTAGGTCTATTATGTATTGCAGTGTGGCATTGAGCCCAGTCCTCCACGTATCCGGTTGATTTTAAAAAGTATGAGAAAAAACGTCTTTGGATACCATGCTGTTACTTTATTGTGCGACGTTTCGCTCACCGAGCTTAATCATGCACAACGCAGTCTAGTATGTATGTATACAAATCAGCGATAATTACCATTCGTCAGCTCATGTTTGCGGTTCATAGCAGGTTTGTAAAGGTCAATAAGCTTAGCTTCAGAAATCTAAGTACTGACAGGGTCAGTTTGACAGTCAAGGATATCAATGCTAAAATCATCAGCAGATAAAAGAGAATCAGGGTGATTATTCATGACATGTTCAGAAATTGCACTCTTTTTATCCGAATGAATAATGCTGCGACGATGCTCATGAAACGTAACTACTTATAGAAAACACGGTTAGTAGAGCCGATGGAGGCATCGTGACACTGAACTATACAGTGCAATTGAAACTCTGAAGCAAAATACCAGTTTGATAGAAATTCGCACAATTTGGTGCACTGGTTCGAGAATCATGTAAGCAGAAGAACCGGTTTACAGGTGCATCGTACACAGCCTTAGTCATCATCATTGTGAGCAAAATTGTTAGAGCTGCTATAGGAGAAAAATTTGACGAGAATAGTATTTGAAGCCATTATCGCAAAGTCTTTTTTGTAGAGTATTTGGGCTATGCAAGCTTCCGTATTATTATCGTTACAACCAGAGTAAGTATAGTAGGTGGAGTGTCGACTATAAGAAGTGTCTGTGACAATGAAAATTTTTTGTATCAAAATATACAGCTCTTTGCGGAGATTACGTTCTTGCGGTCCAAAAAATTACTTGGCCAGTTTTTAAAATGCTAAAATTTCGCAAACTTATATACTACCGACATGAAGTTACTTTATAAGTAGCATAAACCAAGATGGATATCAAAAAGAATGAAAATTTGTTGATAAACATCCTAACGCATCCTAACTAAGCGGATATTAAGCTGATTATCAAAGGAATTTCATGACCTGCATTGTAATGGAAGTCTTCATGAGAAAGTTGAGATCTTTTAGTATTTCTTAGCTGAAATTTTAAGTTTTTGATTCAATTTTCATGGGCATGATTTCATAATTCACGAAGTTTATGTTTCATTTCTTGAATCTGAATAGTGATGTGGGCCCATTTACATCTTTTAAAGCTAATTGAAATAATTGTCTTTGATTATGTCATTTTGCTGAACCAATGGCAGGCTGCTTGTGATATGATCACGTTTAAGAAAATACCCTTGAAGTTGAGCATGCTAATTTAACAAACATACCTCTCCAAGGCTGTCATGCCACGGAAGATCTGTAAAATATTATCATTCATTCTGCATTACTGTCATGATCAGTCAATTCTGTGGTTATTTAACTCTTCAAGCTTCAAACATTTGCGTATCTCACATTTGGTAACAATACCCAACTGTGTTCACCTCGAGTTCATTTATTAAGATCGAAACTACAGGCACATTGGGGATTTAATAAATACTGAGTTGCTACTCTACCTAATTTACTTACTCTATGGTTAGAACATTCTTTGACGTCATCAAAGCTATTTGAAACGTAATTATTTTTAAGAAATGGCAGAACCCAACTACCAGCTTTCATGCTGTAACACCTACGATTGCGTGCACAAAATAAGTGCATCTTCAATTATTCATGGCATGCAGTTTTTCTAATGCCGACTTTTTCTCAATGGAAGCTTTACAGTCAAATCTTTTCTTTCCTGGTTCGATATTGGAAAAGCTCCATCTTTCAAGAAATACTGTGGTTGTTTTGCTTTACATGGCCTTTTTGAACAAATCGTGCTTCCTCTTCAATGTCTTGTCGCCATCGGAAAAATGTCCATAGCAAGTTCGACTTTACTGATACGGCTGAGACCACAATACCGCGGTCAGCGCGCTGTGTATGGCTGCCGTCCCTTATTGTCACCGCATCTCACAGGTGTCGTCATCATCGAGAATTGTTCGACGCTTAGCGAAATAACTACGCCTCGAGTTGCATATCGACGGCGCTAAATCAGCTTAACTGATGCTCTAGCGTTGATGCGCACTAACTTTAAAAAATGACCGGAGTACACCTTTAAAACTACCGACATTTGATGAACTAGAACTGGACATTTGATCGGTAGAGTCATAGAAATCCGACATTCCACTTTGTTTAAATTAGTACGACTAGAATGGACAATGGCAGTTTGTTAATGGTCATTTCAGCTGGTCATGTAGCCACCGATCTGGTCAATTCTGCTAGACTTTAAGAAGAATCAAATTTGTGAAACATGCAATGGTTGAGGTTCGTGGCGTTAGGTGATATCTTGTACGCTATTTTATTCAAATGCTTTTGTGCCTAAAGAGAAATGATAATCATCGTCATAATCTTTACAAAATTCACTGACAAAGTAACAGTACCTAACCGTTGTCAACCACTGGAGGCCACCATCGTTTAAGCACCGTTCTCATGGCAGTGCATGTTGACGACGTGATCATTTTATCAATCTGTTCTAGTCACAGAATTAGATTATTTAAGCGTATCACTTTGCTAGACGTGAAAACTGATTCAAAACGATGGTACATGCAGGAACGTACTAGGTGGACAAAAAGAAAAACTTAATACATTACAGAGATAGGAAAAATAGTTGTGCGCCGCTTGCGGATTGCTCTGAATTCCTTCAAAATGCTCCGATGTCAGCAAATTGTGCCATTTCTATAGCGTTGCATGTTCCAATCACAGAATTAGACAGGTCGCCTTTTCTTCTATTTGACTGGAAAGGAAATATTGGAAAATGTAAAGTTAATGAAATGGCACAATTTACTGACAGAATACCATAGCAATCGAACAATGAAAAGCCAGTCGGGTAATTAAACACGCCAAATTGTGAGAATTTTCAGCGACTGTTATCAACGGGATCACGGACTGCAAAGAGACACAGACGATATCAAGTTCTACAGTTTGTGAACGTTTATTCGTACACATGCTATCTTTTTTTGCTAATGATCGGAAGGACCAACATCATGGAATTCACAGCAATCCGCAAAAGACGCACGACTATTTTTCCTATCTCTGCAAGGTATTGAGAAATTCCTTTTGCCCACTTAGTAAGTTCCTGCATGTGCCATCGTTTTGAATTAGTTTGCACTTCTAGCAAAATGACACGCTTAAGCAATCTAATTCTTCGGTTCTGGTCTTTCAATACTATGTAGTGTCGGATTTGCATAGGCAAAGCATATGAAATTTGTAGAATTCAAGTGAAATTTCACCACAAGACTTCGTGCTTGCTCCAAAACCAATGAATTGGTGCTGTACGCACGCAACCAGTCACGACAAATGAAAATTTTCTATGAATTTCGATCTTCAACAGTAACTTCATCTATTATTATTTCGTCAGAAGTAGACAACTCGAATAGAATTACTGAATGAATGTCTGGCTGTGGAGATAACTGCTGAATAGAGAATTTTGGAATTGAATAGCACGATTTGATGCTTGAAACTGGAACAGTAAAATCTGAAGCCAACGAATAATTGCCCTTGAGACACGAATAGACAAGTTTTTATCAGTATTCCGTCGAACATAATCCAACAAAATGATACTTTCTAATGAATATATACCAATTTTATTTGTGATAATTTTAGAATTATTGCTTCCTTGCACTTTAGCAAGAATTCTGAGAGAAAATAAAAAATTAATAAGACGCTGAGAGACGATGAAGGAATTGGGGCATAAAGTCAGAAAAGTTATTCATATTTCGTTAATGAAAATTTTATGACGAAGTCATTCATTTGCCACGAGACTAGATACTGTTACTATAAATAAAGTGGAAGCCAATTTCGTATGAAAATGAGAATGAGTTTCTTAGATTTTAGCATTCCATTCTGACAGATGCTCAGCTTTATATACTCCACTGGAATATCTGACTTGGAATAAGTGGCATTGCTGATGTGAGACTGTATTATTCTGACGTACAACACATATAAGTATGAGGAAAATGTTGATAAAATATTTTCATAAAATGTCACCCATGACACTGACAAGAGAAGATTAAATATCAACAGTCATTCAGGAGTCTATTTTCATCCCACTGTGTGCATCTTCCCTCAACAAGCTGTATTTATGAGCTCCATTAGACATCTACAAAAATCAAGCATTTTCATACTATATTATTGGTATCTTGGAAAGCCTTAGATGAATATAGAAGCAAGAAAAGTATCAATATTGTGCAGAAGATGTCCAAAAGTTTATCCAAAAAATTGCTAGTTCGTTTATCATGGGTCATAGAGTAAGTATATTTTGGTAGGGTGGTATTCAGCATTTATTAAATCCCAATTGTCTATACAGTTTCGATTTCATTAAATGAACTCAAAGGAGATACAGTCGGAATTGCTTCCAAATGTGATATGCGCGCATTTATGCAGTTTTGAAGAAATTTTAGCGGAATTGACTGATCATGATGGCATAAAGCAGAAGGAATATATTATTTCACAGATAGTCCGTGTCTGACAATATCCTTGGTGAGGTAATGTTTGTTAAATTGGCGACTCGATGACCTGTGCTATTGCTTTCCTGTTGAATCTCAAGAGAATCTTCTTAAGCGTGATCAGGCAACAGCTGCCACTGGTAGAGCAAAATCACAGATTCAAAGACAATGATTTCAATTAACTTTGAAAGATGTAAATGAGTCCACATCACTATTCAGATTCAAGAAATGAAACATGAATTTAATGAATCATAAAATCATGTCGGTAAAAATTGAACATTTCAGCCAAGAAAGCACGCGACTTTTTCATGAAGACTTCCATTATAATACAATTCATGAAATTCCCTTGATAATCAGCTTGATTTCCGCTTAGTTAGGATGCATATTGTCAAATATTCATTCCTTTTGATATATAACTTGTTTCATGCTACTTACAACGGGGCGTCATCTCGGTGGTATATAAATTGGCAAATTTTAACTTTTTCAAAAGTGCTCAAATAATTTTTTGGACCATGGGAACGTAATCTCCGCAAAAAACTGAATCTTTTGATATAAAAATTTTCACTGCATACAGATACTTTTTTGAGTCGACACTCTACCTATATATCCCTACTGTATGGTCTATACAGTTTCAATTTCATTAAATGAACATGAATCGAGACCACGTAACACCTGTGAGATATGCAAATTTCTACACTTTTGGGAAAATGCACACGAATTTGACTGATCATGATAGCTATACAGAAGAAGAAAAGTAATTTACAAATCTTCCCGGAAAAGTAATTTACATAACAACCCTGGAGATGCAACATGGTTTGTTAAATTAGCAATTCGATGGGTTATCATTACTATATGCTCAGCCTTATCATATTGTAATAAGGTTATTTTCTTAAGCGTGATCATATCACAAACTGCCACTGGAGGAGCAAAACATCACAATCAAGGAAGATGATCATAATCAACTATAAAAGATGTTAATAGCTTCACATTGCTATTCAGATTTAAGAAATGACGCCTTGTGAATCATTCTATCATGCCACTGAAAATTGAACTAAAAACACGACATCTTAGTCAGGAAGCTCTCATAAGATATTAACTTTTCCTTGAAGACTTGCAAGGACTTTACATTATGCAGTTCATGAAATTTCCTAGATCGTCAGCTTAATTTCCGCTTAATTAAGATGCTTGTTAGCAAATATTCATTCCTTTTTATATCCAACCTGCTTCACACTACTTATAAAGTGGGCTTATTGTCGGCAGCATGTATATTTGCAAAAATTTAGCTTTTTAAAAAAATGATCAAATAATTTTTGGACCACAAGAACGCATTCTCCGTAAAAAAATGAATATTTTCGCATAAAATTTTTCACTGTATACAGACACTTCTTTGAGTCGACACTCTACCTATGTATACTTACTCTATGTCATGGGTTAAACATTTAGTGAGAGATTTGAACATTGCGAAATAGTTTCTGCAAGCATTTTTGCCAGCGATTTGATGTCAAAGTTGATTGCTCAATGTTAAAGAGTATATTTTCCTTTACTTTCACATAACTTACAATAAAATTTTCCCTTGCTTTCAATTTGATAAATGCCGCAACTTGCTTGGCTGCACTTGGTCAAGCACCCGTGGAATACGCAAAGCGACATGGAGATATTGGCAAGATGAGTGACCTCCCTAGTAGCTGCTTTGAAACCATTAGGCACTAAAGCCTTTATTAAAACGTCTTATCGTGTCAGCTAGCAACGTGATATCTTGGACAATCACACGGTGGCTCGTAAAGTGCGCCCCAGAAATCTCCTAAAATACAGATGAAAGGAACATAAAGTAGATGAGAAACAAAATTCAAAAGTCAACAGAGGCTTATGTTTAAAACTCACTATTTTTAAACAAGTTGAAATATTGTCTACTGCTTTTCTATTGTATATTGTCTATTTTGTATTTTCTACTATCCAGACCTTAGTTCCAAAGTAGTCACTGCAGAAGGTTTCAATTGATCAATTCGTTGTTGGATCTACAACTCTCAATTCTTCAAAAGAATTGATCACAGAGTAAGGAAATAATAAATCCAGTGTCGACTCAAAAAAATGTCAGTATAGAGTGAAAGCATTCATATATCAAAAAATCTGTTTTTTTAAGGAAAATTACGTTCCTGCGTTCTAAAACACATTTGATCAATATTTAAAAAGTTGAATTTTTGTGTTTCTATACTGGCGATTTGGTTCATGTTTCAAAATACAAGGAGTATGAAACTTACTATATATCAAAAAACTTGAGAATTTCAAGAAAGAATCTTGATTAAATGGAAATTGAGCTTAAAGAAAATCAAGGAAATTACAATGAGCTGCGTTATATAATGTAGGACTTCATGCAAAAGATTGAAATTTAATCTGCTTTTTGGCTCAATATTCGGGTTTGTTAACATAGCAAGGTTAGTTCATAGATTTTTTCAGCAGGCTATCTGTAAAGTGAGGACATCTATGAAAAATAATGACTAAAAGAATGCATCTAGTCCATGAACTACTGACACTTTCTTCCCAAATTCGCGCACAAAGGGCTTAATAGCATGAATTTGTAGATCTTGAAACGCTGAAAACAAAAAATTAAATTCTTAAGTGTCAAAGCCTGTCGCCTTCGGTTATAGGTAAGGCTAAGGAATTCCCATTGGACTCCAATGGTAAAATGCAAGAAATATCAATGGATTGTGAAATACTTGGCAATTTTCGCACATTTTCTTTTGCAGAAAAGAAACTATTTATCAGAAAGCCATTAAATTTAAAACATAAATGAGTTCAGAACATCAACTTCGGCAAAAAAGTTGAAGTGAGTCACATGATTCAGTATTTGATGTCTGATAACCTCTGGAAAATGAGTAAATTTCATGTTTCGACTTAATTTTGGCGATTTTACTCATTATTATTTTTTTATTATTATTTTCTTAAGTTGAAGCATTAATGGGAGGGAATGTACTATAATTTTCTTTAAAACGACACGATATAACCGCACGCACTTCTAGGTGCGGCTTAATAAGAGTTTCAAAAACATACTTCATGAATTTTTAGTCTAGTATATTCTTTTAAGTGGATGAAATCCAAGAAATACTACTTGCATCTAAATTGTTAAAAATTCTATCAACAAGGACAATTTGTGGAACAACTACGCGACCGATGTCCGTGAAATTTTGAATATAGAACGTCTAAAGCACACAATAAAAGGACATTTGATTTAAGCGTAGTATATTTTCTGTTTTGCAAATATGTAATGACATTAATGAGTAGTATGTATGAATGTTGTCTTTTTCATTTTTTTCAAATAGTGCACGACAGAAATTGCTCTTTTTTTAACAATTATATATTCCTAACAGGTGCTTACTATCCCCAAAGTTTGAAGCTTGGTATATTTTGTTGAGTTATTTTCGATTTGAGCCACCTGTGAGTCCCTGTTCAACTTTACAGTCCCTGGTCAGCAATTTGCAGTTATAGTTTGCAGAGTATATTTATGTCACGATTTCATTTTCTCTTACATATTATTTTGATTGTGATTTCGATTAATATACTTGACAAGTGCCTAAATCCAGCATTTGAAACGTAGGAACATTACAATGTTCTCAATTGAATCATATAGACGTAATGAAGAATCAAAAATATGAAATTGGTAAGCAATTTATCATTGACACAATTATCAGCATTATTTTGGCTCTCTGTCAGATGCAGGATTGACAAAAAGTTTATGGTAAAGACTCAAAGGTGCTGCATTATTCTTATGCTAACTAAAATGATCGATTTCCTTCAACTTCCCTAACTTCTACGCGTTACCTCGGTAAGCGTGCCGCTGCTGTATAATAAAGAGCAATTGAGAATAGAGATGATGGATCAAATTCAAAATCTAATATTGCAGCAAGACTATGCTCCTTGTCATACGTCGAAGAGGACAATGAGGTGTTTTTAGCGACAATGGGATTCAAGTATTGACTTGAATTTCAGTCCAGACTTGAATCCCATTGAAAATCTATGAAGATTTTCGAAAGATAATAAACGAAATATTTATATCAATAATATCAGTAGTTTGCAAACCCTAAAAAGGAGATTATTCGATGATGGTGTCTCATGGTATCAAGGGAAGAATGTGAACGTTGGTTTGGTCTATGCCCCGAAGGATTTCAGCTGTACTGAATAATAAAGGATATCCAACCAAATATTGACAATCTTTATCTGTTCTGACGGTCAGCTTCTTCTTGTTTGGCATTGACATTCGGTGACTGTTTTCAAGCAGCTTCATTGAGCTGAACTCTATTTTTAAATAAAAATCGGTATCGGATAATGGGTTTTTACCATAAAGTTTTTGCCCTTTTTGCCGACACTGTAGCTGACAATATTCGATAAATTGACTCCATCGACCTTCGCATCTTATACGACTGTTATTTCCTTTATTATCATTTCTGCGACTCCTTTCATTTTTAAATCGCTATTTGGTTAATGAATAAAATGTATTAAATACTGGACACGTAATAGATATAGGATGGCTATGCGATTCTCTGGGATATAGAGAGGGAAATTATTAGATGAATCCCGAGGGCTTTAGCCCGAGGGATATATCAAATAATTTCACGAGCTATGTCAGAGAATCGTGTAGCGATCCTCTATCCGCTATAAAGTATGCAAGATTATTAGGACCATAGATATCCGCGATAGAATCCCTCTCTACCAAGATTTTCCATGGGAACAAATTTCATCACATATATAGAAGGGATTCTGAAATACGATTCTACAACCATGTAATAATCTGGTATACTTATTAAGGTATAAATGTGATCAAATTTAAATTCAAAAAGTCTTTTCTATTCAGAACTATTCGGAAATAGGATGGTACAAAAGTATAAAAATAAGCGTATAAAAGAAAGTCATGAAATTTTCAAAAAGTCAAGTCTTGCTACATGGCGCCTTTTACGGTAAGCCGGAAAATCTAAGTTCTCCGGCTCCGATCACGCCTGCCGATCTCAGCAGGAGAGCCCTCGCGTTTGCGCGCTGTAAAAGTCTTTTTTGCAATGTCTAGTAGGCTATGTCTATTCCAAGTCCATCATAGAAATATCATGCATTTTAAGTATGACCATAGACTTCTTAATGTCATGGAATGGCCGACAAATAGAACGCTAAGATATCTAACATATTCCAGACGGAGATGCATGCATAGAATTAAATAACCTTCACTCGATTAAAATAGCTATTTTCTTGAGAGAGGAAATATCAACTTTTATTTTGAAGTGCAATAATTTCTACATGATTACTGCTTCCATAATAAAGCTTGTGCTTTCCAAAAGAGTGCATAAACATTAAGGAGTGCAATAAACAGTCTTTATTGACCTCCTTCATTGGAATACATTGGCTCACAGAAAGTCTTTCATCCTCCAAAGCGGCAAATTCTACACGGAAATCTCAAGAAATACCGCTGATATCTACAATGACAGCTTAAAAGCTCTGATGTTCATAGATTCTGACGATCCTGTGAAATGTAAAGTTACTTACATAACTCGTGCAAAGATATCCATCGCAACTGCAATATTCTCGATCAACAAACTGTGCCCTCGCCCTTCGGGTTCGTGCATACACATGTTGATCTCGAAAAATGCAATAAAGATGGATATTTTGCACTTGTAGCGTAAATAAATATTCCTCCCGCAGCTATGTTGTACAGCCCGAGCGCCGTGAGGGATGGACAAAAGGGAGGACACGTTTATTTCCTCCCGAAAGGGTGTAGCTTTTCATTTTTTGATTTGTAGCTGTTTATTGTTCATTATGAAATTGATGGTTGTATCGCGAAATCAATGAATGAGCTAATTAAGGGACTATATCGAAAAGCTGACTTTTCAATCTTCGTGAAAATAATTATCTGCTATATTTGTCGATTAATTCAATTTTCGTAGGTATGAATTTGTGATTCTCCAGATTAAGCAGAATTCAGATTGCTGTCAAAAGAATCCCTAACATCGCTCTCATTTTATGAAAAAGATGTCATCTTCTTTTGCATTTTTCATCTATGTGGTATGGAAAGATTCGAGAGAAGACTTCTGGACGTGAACCCGTGCCTTGCGATTGATTTGGATACAATGGAAATACCTCATCTTTAAAATCAAAAATGTGCTCGCCTTTTATGATAGGCCTACCTTGGTTATAGCCATAATTTCGGCTTGAGGTAGGCCCTATTTTTAATTGATGCACCTTGTAACGTGATAGGCACTTGCATAACCAACGAGAAATGGTTTTCCTAATTTTCTCTTAATTTCGTTTCATGTATATCATATTCAGGATATCAAGGCGCATGGCTTTGCTGTTGTGGTGACCAAATGCTTCTCCACCCCATGCCTATCATTATTCTATCATCTTTGACGTTGCTCCTTAATAAATTTCGATCTTACAATGCGATTGTATATATTAATAGACTATTTTTAAGACAAACTTGCATCATTATATTATATGCTTCCTCCGTTTTTTGTACGGAGACGTCTCCGGGAATAATTTAACAAAATACGGACATGTCTCCGGGATATTTTGTCCGAAAACGGAGGCTCGAAAATCAAGATACGCAGACATTGGTTTGATTGAATGTCTCCGTATTTCAGTCGACTGAAGTTTGATTGTGAACCAGTAAGATGACTTGTACAACTCAAGGCTAGCTGACCATGCTTTGAACCTCCGTTTCATACTAATGACTAAATAAAACATGCATACGTATTTTAAGGTCTCCGTATCCTACAAGAATTTAAGCAGACTTGTGAAGTTTCCATAAAACGTATGTGTCTGCGTTTTTAGGAGCTATATCCGTTCTCAATACGGAGGAAGTATAAACCAGCCCTAAGACGGTAACGGTCAATTTTAAGTTTCTTCTTAAGTTTTTCTTCTTCTTTATTTTATTTTTCTAGACAAAACTTAGCGACTTTAATCAACTAAATTGATATTCTCAGGAATTTCTCCTTCCGCGGCTAACACTGGTAGGGGGCAGATGTCTCATAGTTTCTAGTACACTATGCCGTCCTACTTGGTACTAGAAGAACCATGACTTGTCTTAATACCGTTAACTATAGAATGTGAACCAGTCATAACTTTGCCGAAGTATCCCCAAAAAGGCGAACCAACAAATCAGATATCTGATTACATCGAATATCAATCTTGCCACTTTATGGGTGTTTATAAGTGCAAAATTTCGGTTTATTCATGTTTTTCTTTGAGTGTAGCTAGTTTGTGGAAGGAGCATCAATTTTTGTTTTTATAAACCACAACTTCAGTGTTGATAATATTTTGTATTACACTCCTAATTTTAGTAAATGCTTTCATACTGATTAAACAGAGTATGCTATAACCCGTCTAAATGGTTAGTTCGAATTTTTGGGATTAGTGCCGCAAATATGCAAACATGACCTTCAGGACAGGATGCATGAGCGAAGCCGATCAAATAACGCGAACCTGAATTCATGATTTGGTGCGCAAATGATGCATATGGTCATAGCTGGCTTTCCGTTGGACTTTCGGTTAGTCATATTCATTCATTGCATAGGCTGTAATATGTGCAGTCCTCGATTATCAATCACATCTGCGTATTAATGCATAACAATTTCTACCACATGTCAATTCATGGCCCTGCTGATTTGATTTCAGTCTCCAAGCACTTTTCACACTATGTTTGCATCTGCATGAAATGTGCACGATGAAGGCAGTAAAAGATACGCCCGCCCATCGAGAGCCATAGTCCGGCAGCCAGAACGAGTTTCTGCAGAGAACGAGGCCGAAAGTGAGACTTTCACAGAATGATGTGCATCTTCTGACTACTACGAATCGGTGCGTCTGCCGAATTCTAGTGAGTTCCTCTTCTTGTCAGACACGATCAAAGAAAATCACATGTAAATTCAATGGGACGCAGATTGCAGTTTTTGGCTAAAATGAAATGTTCTATGTTTTCGCTTATCAGTTGGAATGTATTAAGCCTAGAGTCATCATTTTTGACATGGAATGTCTTCAGGTCATTTCCTATGATGTACATGTGATATTATCATGCTTCTGATCGGCAATGTATGTGAGAATGTATTTGAATGTGTATAAAGTTGCTCAAAATGTTTGTGTTTGCCGACATTAAGAGGCTCGCTAAATCCATGTGTTCAGCTTTATAGACAGGTGTGCATGAACATTAAGGGAAATGACCTGAAGACATTCCATGCCATAAATTATGACTCTGGGCTTAGTACTTTTCGTTTAATCAGAGAAAAAATAGAACATTTCATTTTAGCCAAAAACTGCAATCTGCGTCCCATTGGATTTCCATGTGCTATTCTTTGATCAGCTGTCTGACAAGAAGAGGAACTCACTAGAATTCGGCAGACGCACCGATTCGTAGTAGTCAGAAGATGCACATCATTCTGTGAAAGTCTCACTTTCGGTCTCGTTCCCTGCAGAAACTCGTTCCGACTGCCGGACTACCATCTTTCACATATTTATCCAAGCGAATGAGCGTTGCCACGGGCTCTTCATGTTTTTTGGAACTTGGAACACACTAATGCCTCTGAGCATTTGCTTCTCAACGTCAATAAGACCTTCGTTGATCAACTTCAAAAGAAACAAAACAACTAAGAAGAAGAACACATGGATTAGACTACAGACAGGAGTAAGTGACGTCCTGGAGACTGCAGCAAAACTGAAATGGAGCTGGGCTGGACATGTTGCAATAAGACAAGATGGTCGTTGGACAAAATCGGTAACGAAATGGTATCCGAGGGAAGGTAAAAGGAGAGGAAGACAGAGAACGCGTTGGGAAGACAGTCTAACTAAAGTGGCAGGAAAAACATGGATGCGCGAAGCACAAGACCGACGAGTTTGGCGACATCGTGATCGTGTAGAGGCCTTCATCCACCAGTTGACTGAAAACGGCTGAAGAAGAAGAAAAAGAATAAACTTCAAAAGGATTTCTTAACAATTCCCTATGACCATTTGTTTGCTTGTGCGACTGTAATTGACAAAATGCATTTGTGATCTTGCATCATTTACATTTAATTCATAAATAGATTTGCTTATTAATTATAGCAATTATATAGCAATTGTACTATATTATATTTTGCTCATGTGGATAAACATTTTACTTCTGGAGCCTTACCAAATGCTTCGGGTGTCCACAACAGCATCTTCGGAAAGCAAAAGTAGCACTGCTGGTATTTAGACTTTGACCTTGCTTCTTTTCAGCAACAACAAACGCTGAAGTACATCAAAGACAAAGCGGGATGATGTTGGAGATAAGGTTGACATATCGAGGAAGATTTAATCAAAATTTCAAACTTCTTAGTGTTGTGACATTATTCCACAATATTACCCTCTGCCTGACATTAAAATGTTCGTTCTGTCTACCTTTCTTGATTTTTTATTGAAATCGTCATTGAACTACAATCAACAGCTTATTTTGAAAAGTACTTTTGCATTTACTTTCAAACTGAGCCAGTACAAGTGATCTTGAATGGTATATCACTCCCCTCTTCCTTCCACTTTCATTCGACAGCATCTTGACACTTTTCCACTCCTCTCCTATCCATCTCCACTTCTCGAGATCTCAGACTTTATGATGTACATGTAGTACGCAATTACACACTTAACAAAGACAAACAATATGGACTGAAAATTAGGGCTGAAATTTTTAAAAGTTGTGTGAAACAGCACTTAAAAGTAGGTGACTCATCTGCTGAGCACTATCCCTTGTACGATGCAATATACAAATAGGAACAAGAACTCAAGAAAAAAATATTGTACCCAGGTGGAACAGACCAAACACCAAAACCAAACCACCACCGAACACTAGAAAGCGATTCAAAGTCAAACCAAGAACCTCAATACAACGAGAGACGACACAAGCACAGAAGGGCACCATACGGCTGCTGTCAGACAGAATAAGGCGTCGTCCATCTTCCATTTGGGATTTCCCTTTAATTGCATGTAGAAAAGAATATAACCTACTACACAGAAAAAGTCATCAGCCATAAGTCATCTTCCATCGTCAGTCACGCTGTCACACAGGAAAAGTCACAAGCCGTCGTCCATCTGACATATCGCATGGAATTATGCGGCTGGTGAAATTCATTTCAATCAGCTATCAGGCGTCACCCGCGAGACTGTTCTAAAAATAGAACAACGTGAAGTGACGTCTGAGGGAAGATTTAGGAAGCTGTCATTAGCGAAGTGAAGCAATCAGAAAACAGCCTTTGTTCACAATATCGAACGAGGACGAGGATCAAGACAGTAGTCATAGCAACGGTAAATAGTGAAAAATAGTGCTGACTGCATCGGAAATGGATTTCCCCAGTGTGATTGTGATAGGTGGAAGACGGCAGATGAAGATCGTCTTATGAAGAATGTGCAAAGAGGCGAGTGACATGGAAGATGGAAGACGCCTTATTCTGTGTGACAACGGCCAAACTCTAAGCTGTTTCTCCTTCGCAGACCTCATACGAAGGGGGGAATAAAGCGCCGGCTCACCTTACCGTGTGAAAACATGTGACCAAAACTATCAACTAAACCAACGAAATTTGAAACAAGGAAGGGCTCGTGATCCGTTCAAGCAAAAGTAATGCCGCACGTTCTTCACCGAAATTACGATGAAATCAATTACAAGAAATTATAATCTTCTAAGATGGTGGATCCGCAACACATCATTTCGCTTAAATCATCTAACAAAGCTGCTACTTTCTATCATTTTTGAATTCATCTTCATGATGGTGATCCCCAATTATGTTGCGAAACATTTATGAATGCGCATTCCATCTTCATTGTCACTTCAAATTCAGCTGTCAAGTTCACAAATCGTTCCATAACATCGTGTAATTTGCAACTTCCCAGCTACTCTGTCAATTTGATCTCTTTAAAATTCGTGCATCTCATGCTCTTGCAACTTTCTTCTTTCCTTTTTCTAAAATTCGTTCATTTCTGACCAGATATATCTTCATACCACTAACTTTCATTCCAGCCTGTCTGGCCAGCTCTCATGACCACTCTGTGATTCTTCATAGAGTTGATGGCTTCCGCCACATCCCACATTAGGCCCTTTTCCACCTAAGGTGGTCTTCTCACAGGCTTGCCGTGGGACGAGATCTCTTCGCCCCATTCCATTCCCACAGGATTCTAATGGGGATTCCCATTCCCATAGATTTTTTAAAAATTTACAATTATTTCGATTAATATTTCCAATAAGCCAAATCTTTCTTTGACAAGTTAGGACGACTGAGAATCCTTAGCAGCTAGGTTAGGTAACATTCTATTCCACTATAGGCCTACCGTCTTCATGCATGATTGTCCTACAACAGGTCTTCTTAGTACGTCCATGGCAACCCATTGGTAGTTTCGCATGTCAGTAGATAATTTGAAGCATAGTGCTCTACACATAAGTCTACAATACATGATATCAGACTACCCAGTAAACTTGCATTTCGAATATCTAGTTAAGCTAGCTTTCTTATTACAGATCAGAATATGCCCTCAAGGGTACCTGTTCTGAACTAAATAGACCCTAATATGTTTTACAAAATAGTTCAATAGACTAGCGATGTATAAATCCTAAAATAAACATGATGGCCCTACTACATGTAGATTAGGTCCCTACATGAAATATTCCTACCAACTGATGAGAACCACTGACTTTGGTAGACTTGATTAATGGCGATAATGTGCATCTGAAAAAAAAACATGGAACAAGTGGTAAACAATTCACTTCATTATTGTAAAATACTCGTACATCAGAATACTGATTGCTGTACATACTAATTAGTTCCCCCGGCCCAGTCTTGCAGAAAAATTGTCAGAAGAACCTGCGCAGTGCATATATGGTCAATTTCAAATAAATTGTGACTTTCTATTTTCATTGATTTTCCCATTGTCTTATCTAAAACCTCCTCCCGTATACTTATTTGGACCACTGGTGGACTTTCTTCAAGAATTCAAGAGCAATGAAGCGATATAACATGTTTGATTTATTTCCGGTCTTGAATTGCTCAACTTTCATTAAACGAAAATTGGTGGCTATTTTTATCACAGTGATGCGCGAATGTTTTCATATTCACCGACGAAATTTATACGGATTTCGCAATCAACTTCAATCTTTATCAATGCTGTTCCTGAATTGCCCATTATGGTAGGACCTGAAAATCGTGGAAAGTCACCAATCACCGCTTGGTTTGCTTTCTATTCAATATGATCCTTGAATTTTATGAATCATTGACATCATAATCACATTTTATTTGTTCGTCGGAGTTTTGATTATATTTTGAAGGCTTCCTCACAGAAGGCCTCTATAATCACGAGATGTCTAATAAGCGATAGAAATATATTGACATTGATTGCACTTATCCACCAAAACGTTGATAAAGGATCTTCCGAAGGAATGGATATTCAAACGATTCTTGCTTAACCTTTAGCATTTTCATTTGTTATACCAATCAAATTATTATTAATTTTGACGTTTCAATTTGCTCTTTGTTTGTTTCTGATTGCATCATCGGTAGATTTTCTTTAGATTTTGACCATGTCTTTTACTTGTATAACAATGAATAAGGCATGGACATATTCCTGCAATGACTGTAGTAGAAAAGTAAAATCATCACTGATCAGCTATCATTTAGTCCATGACTCCTTTGAGCAAAGGAAATAAATGATCAAATTTTTTCTATAAAAAGTCCACAATTCTCGAAAAAAACACTGCTGAATCGATTTTCGCAAGCAAGTCTTTTTGCAATAAGCCTGCTAATCTCCCAAAAAATAGACATGTATAAAATGTTCAGAAGCCACACCAATAGCCATTGATGCTGCGTGTCATATGGGAACAATTTCAATCACTGGCAGTTGTCATTGTAGCTATTATTGACAGTTGCTTATTCTTGTGGAAGGTTTGTAATTCTTTAGTCTCTTCTTGACTGGATCCAGAATCCTCTTTCAACAGATTCCCTGTATGAATGCGCGCATTAGAGTATTGGATAATTGTTTACAACCTGTTTCACGGTTTTATTCAGATATGCACAAACTACTGTCAATGATCAAGTCTACCAAAGTCACTGGCCTCCAGTCCAATGCATGCTCTGGGAGTTGAACGTCCCCTAGATATCTTATATTAATCATAGATGTCCCTGGATGATATACTGTAGCACTTGTCTTGTCACTAAATCCTATAATCAAAACTTTCATTTACTTGCCGCCAAGCTATACTCAGTGACAAAAAGAATGAAACAAGTCCTGATATGAATACTTATGACTTAAACTTGGTTGTATTGTACGTTTGTTTGTTGTTTGTAAAAGGAGAACTCGAATGCTTTACTCAAAAACATTTAATTTGATGCTCATGATTTTATCAACTTAAGTTAGAAACGGGTGTGACCACCGCGAGCATCCAAACAGGCATCGATGCGTGATGGCATGGATGAGCACAGTCGCTGGATGAATGCCATGTCTAAGAGGTTCCACTGCTCGATCAGTCTGTCGGCCAACATCTTCAAAGACACTGGTGGGTGGTTGTACGTCTCCCTCACTCTGCGACCAAGTTCATCCCAGCAGTGCTCGATGGGGGAGAGGTCGGGAGAACGTGAGGGCCATTCCAAGGTTAGGATTCTACTGCTTGCTATCCTGTTAGAGACCACTGAAGCGCGATGGGGCCTTGCGTTGTCATCCTGAAAAATCAATTGATTCGATGTCACTGCTGGAACC
Organism: Prostheceraeus crozeri; assembly: GCA_907163375.1. NCBI lineage: Eukaryota > Metazoa > Platyhelminthes > Polycladida > Euryleptidae > Prostheceraeus > Prostheceraeus crozeri. The sequence continues at coordinate 24,785 of CAJQUW010011536.1, read as the reverse complement.
ACGACCGGTGTCACGATCTCGTCGGCATATCGCTGTCCTGTCAATGTTCCCTTCACTACGATTGCTGGTGTTTTTCCATTGTGCCAGATACCGGCCCAAAACATGACATTACCGCCGCCGTACCGGTCGTGTTCTTTGACGCAACATGGAGCAAATCGTTCACTTGGCAAGCAATGAACACGGATCCGACCATCGTTGAAATCGAGAGTAAACCTCGATTCATCAGTCCAGAGCACACGTTCCCACTGACTGTCACTCCACGACTGATGACCTTGACACCACGTCACTCGTCTCATTCGATGTTCCAGGCTCAGCGGAATTCTCACAGCGGGTCGTCGAGACTGTATACCAGCTTCTCGCAATCTTCGATATGCAGTTCGAACGCTACAGGCAACGTTCCCAGCAACCTTCCAGTACACAATTAGCTTCGGGACGGACACAAATCTGTTTCTTTTAGCAGCTAAAACTAAGCGTGCATCTGTCCGCTTGGATGATACCCTTGGTCTTCCTGATCCGTTCTTCTTTTCCACATTTCCTTCTGCTTTCCAACGACACCCTGCACCTCCATACAACGACCCTTGAAATTTTCAATTCTTTCGCAACAGTTGTAGAACTTTGCCCACAACGCATCATCCCAATTGCCATTCCTCTGATAAAGTTATCGTGCGCCATTTCATAAGTCAAATCTGGTCAGCAGTAGGTGGTGATTCTGTTCAACTTCTAGCTGTTACTGTGATCAATATCAAATTTTGAAATTTGATGCTCCTATATCATTTCCCTTATCATATGGAGTTCAATGGTGATACATAGAAAGCGAGATATCATCTCAAACCATAGAAAAAAATGAAACAAACTTCCATTCAAGTCAATGATAGTTGGTTTCATTATTTATGTCAGTGAGTATATTACCACTCACACTGCAAAATGTCGAACCAATTACCAATTATCAAGGGAATTATCACCGATAGCACGTGTGTAATTACAGAAGTTCATCAATGTGCACTATTAAAGCAACGTGAGGCCGAAGTAGCATTTGAGATGAAAGATAGACAAAACAGCTGTTTCATCATTTAAATATATTCCGCGAGGCCTTTCGACGACTCTCGTCAAGCGGTACGTCGTATTTACAGACAAATCATGGTAAAACGTTTATATACAAATTGAAATAAAAGAAAGTAAGTGAGCTAAAGTCAAAAGTCAAGTCAGAACCACGGTAGCTGGAGCGTCATCACTGTTTGCTTTTGCACACACAATTGAGGTCTTGTGACGTTGATAATTGTCGCCTCTAGGAATGGAAGTAACGCTGTGTGACCAGCTTTGGCGACCTTCTTGAAATAGGACATCTTTGTACGTGTGACGTCGAACTGCGGACAATTGAGAGCGTGTCTTGCAACAGCACTGCTGGGAGGCTCTGATGATCTTGGTCGAGGTCTTTTGTTCATCAGCCATGCCGGAAGATGCTCGTCCACTCGTTTTGTCAACCACCGTTCAGTCCGTCCAACACATAGAAATAGATTGTTTATCTGAAGTAGACTAGAATGGAAATTGACTCAAGGTCGCGGCACATTCGGGGGAACTAAGTTGGGGCATGAAGAGCCAATTAAAAGCTTAAATTTACACATGTGACTGATTCTAATCCAATGATACAGCCGTTGGCAAGTATATCTAAGTGAAAATGCGTGCGATTTATGTGCCACTATTGTGTATTGCATGAAGCTTAACTTCCATTCTAGAGGTTTTATTGTTGTCAATTTCTATGGTCCAACATAACTGTCTCCACAGTTACAATTAAATTGGTAGATGACGTCAGACGAACAATTGAGTGGCAGCATGTCTTTCAGTGATCGCACCGGAACCCTTCTTGTCATGAACACGACCTTCGGCTCGATAGCTGGAAAAGCTAGTCAAATTAGCAAGGGCTAACCTTAGGCGAAACACAGTTAATAATGAATTAAATCACAAATCAAACTATTCTGTAAGTAAAACCAATGTGAAAAATAAAAAATAAAACACAAATGTAAATGTTGAAAATATTCAAATGGTAGGTAATGAAAAAAAGTACTGTGTAAATATAAGTGAGAAAAAAAATTGATGACTTACTCGAGAACTCCTGCCTGTCTGCCACACTGTGTGTTGGGCAGTGTAGTAATTGCGGAAACAGCTTATATCTATTGACAAAACTTAATCTGCAGGTCTGGTCGCCCAGCTGCTTGCACATGTCAATTGCGTCAGAATGAAATTAAATGCTTTGATTGAGGAGAAGATGAAGTAGAAGATAACGATAAGTGTAAAGAATTTGATCCCTCAAAAAGCACCCATGTGGCGTTCCCTACAGGTTAAAGGAAATAACAACTACAACAGATTACCTCATTGAAAAAATGTGCAATTGAGGTCATCAGCAGGAACTTAGGTAAGGATTCGCGTTTCGGCCCCTACTCCTGAACGCTCAAACTCACCCAAGCGGGGCGCTGCTATATGAAAGCAGCCTCGAAATCAATTAAATCAATGAAAGCACGCACAATTATTAAGAAGCTGCTTAGCAGAAAAATATCCGTATTTCAATAAAGTTTCACTATGCTTATGCAGCTGCTTCTCAGCACTTTGCTTGAGATCTACGCTGTTATATCCTCTCTTAATGAGAGTAGTAGCTGTACGATTGACTTTTTGGATGAAATCTTTTCCAATGTACAGATGCGCCCATATCTTAAAACTTGTCCAGCAAACACTCTAGCTCCTGTCCTGTAGGGCATACAGTTTTGCGGAAAGGTTAAAAGGGTGACAGGGAAATTAAAATGGTCGACTTTATGAAAAACAGATGTAATTGTGCCGCAGTCAGTGATATTTATGTTAATATCAAGATATTCTACTTGTTTGTTATTACTCCCACTTCTGCTGGCTTCTAGACTAGGTGGGTAAATCTGTGGTATCAAGGAATCAAACTTTTTATAATTAATAATGCATAAATCGTCGATGTATCTAGAAGTATTAGATAATAATCTAGCTAGACCGTACTTCTGATTCTTCATTAAATTAGTCATAAAAATAAATTCACAATGTAAAAGAAACTAATCCGCAAGAAGAGGACTGCAATTACCACTCATAGGAATGCCTCTTACTTGTTGAAAGACTAAACCTCCGAAAGTAACAAAAACTTCGCTTATAATGAACTTAATGGCTTCTTTAAATTTATCCTTAGTGAATACGCTATAACCTTGATACCTGACACCTGATAAAAAACTTTTTTCAAAACCTACACACAAATATTTCCTATTAGAATCGTTGAAAATTATGTCGAGCAGGTCGGATTTGTGAGTAATGACATCTTTATGATCCAGATTGGTGTACAAAGTGGAAAAATCGAAAATTTGTACGTCATATGCTGTAATGTTTTGAATTTTATTGAGGAATTCAGCGGACGATACTATGCTCCAATAACAGTTAATACCACTATTACTATGAATTGCGTTGCAATACTTCCTAAAATGGTCTCTGATAACAGACAAACCTTTATTAATCTTAATGGAAAGTTGCTTAGTAGTACAGTGCCTAGCACCAGCTATAAAGCGAAATTTGAAGGGATTTTTATGTAATTTTGGTATCCAATATAATTTTGGGAGTTTTTCATCATCTTTTCTACAAAGGGTGCTGAATAATTTACTCATAGAATCCTTATGCCTCTTAACTAAATCACTAGGAGACACATCATATGGAATGTAAGTACTATTACCAATAAGCCTGTCCAAGTGGATTTTCTAAATACAGAAGTAGAAAAGCTATCATCGTCGTTTTTAATTATATTGACATCAAGGAAAGATAGTTTCCTATTTTGGGGTAATTCGCATGTGAAATACAAATTAGGATGAGAATTATTTGCGTCCGAGAGGTATTTGGGGATGTCAGCGTCAATGCTGAAAACGACAAAAGTATCATCAACGAAGTGAAAGTAATAAAGGGGCCTGTTATTCTTAATTTTATTGAAAATATAATTTTCGACATAGCCAACAAAAATGTCAGCGAGAATAGGGCCTAGTGGACTGCCCATAGCAACTCCTTCCTTTTGGAAGTAATACTTTCCATTGAAAAGAAACTGAATGTTGTAAGTACAAATCAAAAGTAAAGTTTTTAATTTTGGAAAGCTTATCGGAAGTTCTATATTGAATTTGTTTTGCATATTTTCGATGAGATCGATTGTCTCCATCAAGGGGACATTCGTGAAAAGCGAGCTAATGTCGAAAGAGCAAAACTGCTTGTTATTTAGCTGTAGTGAACGAAGGCAATTTACAAAATCGAAAAAATCTTTGATAGTGAATTTTGCTACTGCGTCACGAATTGGTGACAAAATACTAGCAGGCCATTGGGCGAGCTTATGAGTGGGTATATTAGTCATGCTTAATATTGGTCTAAGAGGCGAGTTAGCTTTGTGAAGTTTTGGCAGCCCATACATTCTTGGAATGCAAGTGCCTTTTGATCTAAGCTTATGGGCCATAATTGGTGAAATAGCATTAGCTCTCATGAGGTCATTTATGCAAGAATTCACTTGACTTTCTATTTTTGAGGTGAGATCAATTCCAACCTCATCAATTTGGAATTTTTGAGTATCGCTGATGATATCAAGCATTTTCCTGACATAATCTGTTTTATTTAAAACTACTACAGCGTTACCCTTATCTGGAGGGCAAATGACGATATCATTATTTTTGCGCAAATTATTTAGAGCCTGAAAGTGGTTGGAATTAAGTGGGTTTTCATATTTTTGGTGATGAGAAAAATCTTTAGAGATGGATACTAATTCTGCTTTTACTTTAGTCATATGCTCTTCAACGCCCTCAGTAGTTTTTAATTGACTGTAATACTGCTCAAATTCAGCATCGACAGCTGGCTGATAAACACGAGGGGCAGTACAAAATTTCAAGCCTCTGCATCAGGCCTGTTTTTCTGTAATATTGAGGTCATAGTCGGACATGTTAATTATATGTTTGTCTACGGGATTTGGGAAGAACCCAAAAGCAGTCCAAGGTCTGGCATTATTGAACTTGAAGTCTAGAGAGAAGATGGTATCATCTCGGCAGCGGTTGACAACTTTTCTCGTGAAATTGCAGTACTTCAAGAATGACATAGTGTCAAGAGTGTAAGAAACGCTTTTGCGATCCACAAGGAAACGCGTCAGGTCATCCATCCTCCTTCTTGAGTCCTGCAGCTCAGCTTGGACGTACCGCTCACATATCTTCTCGGAGCTTTGTAAACCTCCGTGGGCGATCTTCTTCTCAACATCTTGAGGGACAACGCAACTGGTCAGACATTTCTCATAGAATTGACAGTGAAGTCGTAATTTCACCAAGCGGCAACGCGCCGTCAAGGCTTCGTCCAAAGCCTTGGCGCGTGACTTTGAATAAATGGCCTTGATCCGATTAAACCAAAACATGATGTATTACATGATGAGTAACATTATGAAAGATAGACAAATCTTTCATCTCAAATGCAAGATTTGTCTATCTTCCATAATGTTACTCATCATTGCCTCACGTTGCTTTAATCGGACATGGCCGAGAAGGACACATGCAGATAGGACTGATGGAAGTTTCTTATGATCACTTGAACATGAGAAGCACGAAGTGCATAGTGTATTAGGTAATAGAATTTAACCGAAGTGAAATGGGCTGCATTTGAGGATGTTTTCGTGTAGACTGCAAACACAACTACAGTATATTTATTCTCGAATTCATCCTTTATTGAAAGTTAAATTAGAAAAATGAAAAAGTAAACACCCGAACGCTTTCGCCGGCTCTTCTCAAGGTTGGACACCGGTTAACTGACAGTAATACAGTCACAGAATTAGATAGGTCGTTTCTTCTTCTGTTTGACTAGAAAGGAAACATTGGAACATGTACAGTCGATTGCACCATCGTGGAATAGTTATTCCAGGAATAAATCCTAATCTCAGACTAGTTATTCCGTGGAGCTAACTGTCATTGCACCAACGGAGCTGATTGCAGGTTTAACTATTCCAGTGAGTTATGCCGCCCTTGAAAAAACACGCGAGTTTGTCTCACGCATTCCCTATTCTCCATTGGTGCAATGAAAATTATTATTCTAAGAATAAATTTATTCAGAGATTAACTTTAATCTCGGAATAAGGCTAATTCCTCGTTGGTGCAATGCAAGTAAGTTATTCCATGTGTTATTCCAGGAATAAGACTTATTCCACGATGGTGCAATCGACCCGTAACGTACATGAAGTGACACAATCTGCTGACATAATACCATAGCAATCGAACAATGAGCAGCCAGTTCAACATTAAACACGCCAAATTGTGCGAAGTTCCAGTGACTGCTATCAACCGGATCACACAGCAAAGAGACACGGACGATGTCAATTTCTACAGAGAAGTTTGTGAACGTTTTTTGATGCGCCTGCTAACTTTTTCCAAAATGATTGGAGGGCCAACATTATCGAGAAGACTTTTGCGCAATGATCTGAGTTCTTCGAATCTGAAGGAGTCGTGGCGATCGGAGCATTTTGAAGGAATTCAGAGCAATCCGCAAGTGACGCACGACTATTTTTCCTATCTCTGCAAGGTATTAAAAAATTCTTTTTGCCCACTTATTAAGTTCCTTCATGTGCCATCTGTTTGAATCAGTTTGCACTTCTAGCAAAGTGATACGATTAAACAATCTAATTCTGTGATTGGAACATGTTGTGTTAATGAAATGGCAAAATCTGCTGACATGATACCATGGCAATCGAACAATGAGCAGCCAGTTCAACATTAAACACGCCAAATTGTGTGAAGTTCCAGTGACTGTTATCAACCGGATCACACAGCAAAGAGACACAGTCGATGTCAAGTTCTACACAGAAGTTTGTGAACGTTTTTTCGTGCGCCTGCTAACATTTGTAATGATGATCGGAGGGCCCAACATTATCGAGAAAATTTTTGCGCAGTGATCTGAGTTCTTCGAATCTGAAGGAATTGCGGCGATCGGAGCATTTTGAAGGAATTCACAACAATCCGCAAGCGGCGCACGACTATTTCTCCTATCTGTGCAATGTATTAAAAATTTCCTTTTGCCCACTTATTAAGTTCCTGCATGTGCCATCATTTTAAATCATTTTGCACTTCTAGCAAAGTGATGCGGTTAAACAATCTAATTCTGTGAATACAGTAATGCAATCGACACTGACGCATCGAAATGACAACAACTCAAAGGTCAAAGGACGGAATGATGGACGAATCTAGCATAGATATCTACCGAGGTACCGGTAACAATCCTTTCAAGGTAACAAAAAAACAATTCATTTTCTCTCTTGCTTCATCTTATCTGATATTTCCTCATTATTTTTAGTTATTCATATTTTGTGCAATTTTTTTTATTTCTGTTCTTTTTCATTCAGTCCGTACTATTCATGTTTTCAACTTCATTTCCATGACATCACTTTAGAATGACCTTTATCCGTAAAGTAGGATTAAATTTATTTCCTCATCGTCCATATATGCTCATTGCTTTCATTTATTTTGTTATTAATTTTCATAATGCTATTTATCATTCATGTGTCAGTGGCTCTTCGATAGGTCTGCCTTTGTTATGTTTCTTTGCATTGTGTTATTTATTTTCTGTTTAATTTTGCTTCTTCGGTGTTTCATTAATAGCAGTAGGATTGTGATGTGATACCAATCTCTTAAAGAGTAGATTTTGTACGATGTTCATCAGTTCGATATTGCACCTGAAGGAGAACCATTATATTACAGAAACATTGTGTAAATCGAAACATTATTTATTTAGTTGAATCGTCCGCTGAAAAATGGGAATAGACCTGAATAGCTCTCATTTCATCCAATATCAAGAATCATCAGCAGGTCTAGTTCACATCTCCAATCATGTTGTGCAATAGATGCCTAAAATCTGTGTCAGTGTTTTTTTTATTTATGCGCTCGTATAAAAGCATCTTCGGCGCCGAAACTTGGACTACGACAAAGAAGACGGAACAGATGATCAGAACTACTAGAAGATGAAGAGAAGAATTTTGAAGATAACATTCATAGATAGGAAGACAAACGAATAGGTGCAAAGAATGACAAAGGCCAGGGACGCACTACAAATGGTGAAGGCAAGAAAGTGGCAGTGGGCAGGACACATTGCCCTAATGGAAGATAGAAGATGGACTCAAAGATTAACAGCATGGAGACCATGCGAAGGAAAACGAAGAAGAGGAAGACCGCCAAGAAAGTGGCATGAAGAGACTGTGCTGTTCTGCAACACAATAAACTGACCACAATTAGCCGGAGACAGATGGCTGTGGAAGTACCACACTGATGCCTTCGCACTGCAGGTGGCAGGTAAAGACTGATAATGATGATGGAATAGAATGCGTAATATAATAGAAATATGTATATAACTGAGCTCTCTATTCCCTGTAATTCGTGAATTTCTCGTGATCTGTGATTTAATTTATTGTATAGAATTTTGCTAATTAATTTTTTCATTCATTTTCTTCCATTCTGCCCGCTAGTCTCGTGGGGATGGAAGATATTTCAAAAGATTTGATTAAGAAATTTTTCATAACGTGCCCCGCACGCCCACGCCAAGAGCAGATTCCAATTCAGACCAATTCGTTCAGGTGGAAATTCCTCTCAGAAAATGAAGATTCCAAATGCCTGGATGGAGGTTAAGAATTAAATGAAAGCGATGAGAAAGATCTCCCGGATCTTATTGTTGTGTCTCTTAACCCATTAGTGCCGAGTAGCAGCTTTTGCGAAAACGTTGCGAATTAACATTATCCCCAGGGCGCCCGAATAAGTGACCAAATAAAAGATGAGATCAATGCGGTTCTGATGGTCCCACTCCCGACTCGTACGATGCTTGGAATGCCCGCAAACTGCTTGAAATTTATTTATAGAAAACTCTAACTTTTGAATTATGCGCTCGTCATTAATGGGTCAATCTTGAAAATCATAGACAATTTTTTCTATCGAACCGATTCAAAACTATCTCCGTGAGAATGCGACTGCATTGCCATTTGGGTACATCGCTATGTAAATACGTCCAAAAAAGCGACGCGTCAAGTGGCGGATTCTGTTTTGTGTTAAGTGAATATTAACAATATCATCACTGCTATTGTTTGTTTTCGTGAACATAGCAAATAGATCTTTGTAGTTCACCAAGTACGGGTATGTGATGTTTTGTGCTCTTATTTATCGTCGCCATCAAATGATGACATTAGTAAATTGGGCAAATCAGGAAGACAATCAACACAGTAAAAAGTTAAGAGTAATCAACCTTCACAAAGGCTGCATCTGTGCTATCCGAACATCGACCATTGAAGGCTCTGGATGCCGAAGGCCTGTCTCTGAAACGTTTAAACTTTACTTTATTATATCGGCCTGCAGAATGAAAAGGGGAGTTTTTATAATTTTTTTCTCATTTTCTCAGGAAGATGATCTCCCGTCACTTGGTCAACTACACTTCCTTTTCAACTGTCTCTTTGCTAAAATAATTAAGAAATGCATCAATATTCGCTTCTATTCTACTTTCCTTGTTGTCATAGAATATCATTCTTAGATGGGTGATGATTTTGAACCATTTTTGATTATGCCAACTCTTTACTTTTACTTCACTTTTATCCGGCTCCGTCTCTGCTGACGCCCAGCCGCCGTCGCAGCACCATTCACGCTCTCCCTCCACCTCTCTTGGTCTCTCGTCGTATATACGTTGTTCGCCAGCGTCTTACCGGTCCTACCGAAGTTGGGTCACTGCTTCAGCTTGAAATCTCTGACTCCCATATACCTTTTACCCTTTTAGGTGGTGTTGTTTATTACTTTAAAAGTGAGGTTGATCAACACTTTTCTTTCATTGGCACGACCATCCGCCACTGAGGAGTTAGATTAAAGGAACATCAAACTAGAAGCTCTGGTCTTGAATGTAATTGTCAATGCAGTATTGACAATTTTTCCATTTTATGCACGGCTAATGATGATTGCACTCTAAACTTCTTCGAAGCCATGCACATCACTCGTCGTGAACCTTCTCTGAATAACCAATTGTTCAATGATGGCTCCTCTTTCAGAGATAGGCTGACCTGAATTCTGTGATATGTTTTTTTTCTGCTTCTTTTGTAAATTATTTGAGTATCTTCAATTTGAATTACATCTCTTGTTAATATCCTTCTGGATTCATCTAAGAATAATGAAGAAAAATAATCATCTGCGACCGTGTAGTTGTATATTCCCCAGTAGGAAATATACAACTACATGGTCGCAGGAAATTGTTTCTCTTTATTTTTCTTATTTTCAATTTGTTTGAACTCTTTACTGTGTTGATTGTCTTCCTGATTTGCCCAATAAAAAGTCCGGCAACCAGAGCGAGTTTCTGCAGGGAACGAGGCCAAAAATGAGGCTTTCACAGAATGTTGACACCCTATGCCTACTACAAATCTGCACGTCTATCGAGGTTTGCCTAGTTCCTCTTCTTGTCAGAGATGCTTGCCAAATCTGAATCTGCAAAGTTTAACAGACAGGGGTGCATGAACACGATAGGAAATGACTTGAAGATCTTTTTTCGATGCCAAAAATTGTGATTCAGAGCTTAGTACTTTTCGCATAATCAGAGAAAACCTAGAAAATTTTATTTTCACCGCACACCTCAATCTGCGTCATTGGATTTGCGTCTTTCTTTGCTCCTGTCTGACAAGAAGAGGAACTAACTAGACCTCGGCAGACGTACAGATTCGTAATAGGCATAGTGTGCACATCATTCTGTAAAAGCCTCGTTCCCCGCAGAAACTCGCTCTGGCTGCCGGACGCTCGTAAGAGTGAATGATATCAAGTATGATGGCTGTATGATTACCTTTATGAATGGCTGTTGAACTGTGAAGTTAGATCAAAGTAAGATGAAACTTACTTTCACTGTGAGATGAAGCGCAACAAGTCCATCATGAGCAGGGAATGTTACTAGAATAGCAAGCAAGGATTCCTTTCTTCTCATTCCAGGAAATGTTTGTATTAGATGCATCTTCAATATGTAGATAAACAATATCTAAGCACCAAATGAACAAATTTCTCCACTGTTTCATCTATAAAACCACACCATTCAGAAATGACACGCTCATCAGCAAAATTGGCATGAAATATGGAAAGTATGATAAATTTCATGTTGGAATGATTTGGAAAATTGAGCTGTCACAAAAAATTTTAGCCACAGCAATTTTTTGAAATTGGTAAATATGAATTTCTGAAAATCATCTTGGGAATAAAGATGACGGACATGTCGCCAAAAAATTACATTAGAGTAATGAGTTGATTGCACACTTAACATATTTTAACACTTCGAGTTAAAAAGGAATTTATGTTTCTTAAATAAACCTTCACAGATGGTGCATCTGTGCCATCCGAACATCGAGCAGCATTACAGTGATTCTTGTTCTCGCCCGTCAAAACTGAAAAGAAAAGCTTTCATGCTGCTATTGTGATACTTATAATCAATAATCATCAGAATTCTGTACAAGCATATTTCTCGAACCGATTCAAAACTAATTCCATAATTCTATAACCTTCATATATCATTGTCATTTTCTTCAGTTATAAAAAGGATGGAAGTATACATTGTGTCTTCTGCTGATTCCTATATGCAAGAAAAGAATTTGACAAATTCCATATTTACATGAATGACCTCACCTTATCTGAACAAGCGGTCGCCTTATCTCAACCACATCTTCGATTGACGACGAATTCTTGAGGTTGCATCCAATATTTCTATTTAGCTGAGATGAAGAGAACGAATTTACCACTAAGTCTAAGTTGTATTTGCATTAGACTTATGAGGTTGGTAAAGGTGAATGAAAAAACTGAATTCTGTGTCTATTTTTGCATAAAGTTACTATCCCTGTCTCTTCCAATTTGTATAAGCAGTCAAGTACTCATTTTCGTGAGTCTCCATTAAGTCATAGTGTTGTCGCTAAGTTGTTCTCCCCAGATCGCAGTGATGATCTGATCCCAATGAGTAACTCACAACCTACAGCTTCACACAGACATGGATTTACCAGAAAACAAATGGAAAATAGAATTCTTGCATTGACTTTCGAATTGGCGTAGCCATTCCAATATTTTGTTTTGTCTTTATCAACCAACCATGCGGAATTGCCACATTTGAAGGTATTTTGGTATGTGAAAATAACGTTTCTGTTTATCGCATTATAATGGAAGTCTTCATGAAAAGTCGAGATCTTATTTTGCTTTTTTGGCTGAAATTTTAAGTGTTGAATTCAATTTTCATCGGCATGATTTTATGATTCACTAAATTTATGTTTCATTTCGTGAATCTGAACAGTGATGTGGGCCCATTTGCATCTTTTAAAGCTAATTGAAATAATTGTCTTTGATTATGTCATTTTGCTGAACCAGTGGCAGGCTGTTTGTGATATGATCACGCTTTAAAAAATACTTTGGAGGTTGAGCATGAAACTAATAGCAACCTATTGAATTGCTGATTTTACAAACATAACCTCTCCAAGGCTGTCATGACACCCAGGATCTGTAGAATAGGTACTATCTTTCCTTCTGCAACCATCATGATCAGTCAATTCCGTTGTAATTTCTTCAAAACTGCAAAAATTTGCATATCTCACATTTGGTAACAACACACAACTGTGTTCACCTCCAGGTCATGTAATAAGATCGAACCTGTATACACATTGGGGACTACTTGTACGATCTCATGCGGAAAACGCAGACAAAAAATGTGGAAAATAGCCCCTGAAAAATTAATTTAAGGGTAAGTAAATCTTCGACTAAGGAAATAGACATGTATTAATCAACGTTTCGCGATTAGCTTCAACTGGATTAAAGTCTAATATCTAAGATAAAGTATTTTATCCAGTTGAAGATGATCGAGAAACGTTGATTAATACATCTCATAGAGTAAGTATATTAATTAGATATGCAACTCAGCAATAATTAAATCCCCTTTGTGTATACAGTTTCGATTTTATTAAATGAACTCGAATGAGACCCAGCATCACATGTGAGATTTGCAATTTTTTACATTTTTGGTGTCATGTCAGCCTGTGTAGAGAGGCAATATAGTTTGTTAAATTAGCTATCCGACGATGGGTTACTATCACTGTAATACATAGCCTCATCAATAGGAGCACTTTCTTGATCTATATCATATCACAAGCTATAACCTGTCACTGGAAGAGAAAAATGAATAACCAGTGACAATGATCATAATTGACTAAAAAGATGTAAATGAGTCCGCATCACTATTCAGATTTGAGTGAATCATAAAATCATAAAATTGATTATGCCCATGAAAATGGAATTAAATGCTTGAAATTTTGGCCAAGAAAGCACAATAGGATGTCGACGCTTTTATGAAGACTTGCACTATAATGCAGCTCATGAATTTCCTTTGATAATCAGCTTAATTTCTGCTTAATTAAGATGCTTGTTAGCAAGTGTTCATTCCTTTTGATATCCAACTTGTTTCATGCTACTTATAAACAAAGTAGGTGCTTAGAAGGGGGCTTCATCTTGGTGCTATATGGACTAAATTAGTGGAATTTTTCGGAATAATTTTGGACAGCAGGAACGTAATCTCCGCAAAAACTGAATCTTTTCATATAAAAATGTTCACTTTCTACAGATACTTGCTTGAGTCGACGGTCTACTTACTATATACATGTATACTTACTCTATAACACATTTCTATTTTCTCAGTCGAAGACTTATTCCTCCTCCGATCAAAATTAACATCCGACTGATAATGAACCCCGTTGATAAATCTAAGTGCGTTTGTTAAAATGCATCTTTCAAAATCTTCCTTGTCATTGAGCGAAAATCTATGTCAGTAAATGAAAATGGACTCCACTCGTTGTCTGATATCGTTGTCCCCAGCGCAATTCATAACGTGAATGCTTGAATAGAATCATGTCTCGTGGAAGGATTCCACTAGTCATGATTTCTGTGGTCAGTCACCATTCGATTCAAGATTCAAGATTTATATATTTTTCACTACATCTGGGATGCATGTGACACACAAGACACACAAAAAACGATAACATAAAGAAAAAAAAGAGAAAATCATTGAAAGTCATGCAAGTTAAGCGGTGTAAATTGAGGTCTGAATACCGGACTGCTTCTGTAAATATGATCTTAAAAAGTCAATGATGGACGGATTTTTGCACTTTACTTGTCGTAATGTCTCAGGCACTTTGTTCCAAAAGCTAGTCCCATAACTTCTAACACTATTTTTGCCAAACTTTACACTGCGAACACGTGGCTGCACGAAAACATTGTGGTGAGTATTCTCACTCAAAATAAACAGTTCATCGAATACTAATGGTGCATAACCAACACTAAACTGGAAGTTTTTAATGAATGATCCTCTGTCACGACTTGCATTCAGCTCAGTCTTCGTTTTAGCGATAGCTTGCATAAGCCGGAAAAGAGCCATGTGCCAACGAACAGGAATTCTAAGAGCATCAAATTTGGAAATAAGTTCACAAACTGGGTTTTTGAAATCTCTCGCGGCAGCACGAATACACCGATTAAACATCGTATCTATTTTCTTCTTTAGAGAAGCCGATAAAAACAAGAAGAGAATTGATGCATAGTCAAAATGAGGCACTATATATGTCTGAACAAGTCTCCATCTCATTCTGCTGCTAGTATAATGCTTAAGGCGATTTATACCAGACAACTTCCACGCAACTTTCCTTGAGATTTCTTTCACTTGGTTATCATACTTGAATTCAGAATCTATTATGACTCCCAATAATTTAATACACTTCAAGCTTTCTAAAGTTATGTCATGAGCGTTGAATTGTATCTTCTCTTTATCGTGTCCCAAAGCCATACACTGAAATTTCTGCGGATTTGGTGTGAGACCATTGTCTTTAAGCCAACAAAGAATTGCTTAAATGGTGTCCCTTAGACGATCTTGCACCTTTGTCGCAGATACATCCCTTACCCAAATTGTGACATCATCTGCATAAGCAATGACTTCAGCACCTGTAGATCGAATGAATGGAAGAATATCATTAAAATAGACATTCCATAGCAATGGTCCCCACTGAGATCCCTGAGGAATACCTCGTTGTGTTTCAAACCATTTTTCCGACACTCTTCCCTGCAATCGAACACGGTTCTTTCTTGATGAAAGATAGGATTTCATGAGTAATAGCGACGATGTTGACAATCCATAGGCTTCTAGCTTTCTTAACATCAATGAATGAGGAATACTGTCAAATGCAGCTGTTAGATCGAGAGATATAATGCCGACATTTTCTCGTAGCTCTAGTGCAGATTTCCAGCATTCAACCACATACAATAGTGCAGACTCAGTGCTGTAGTTCTTCTTATAGGCAAATTGGTTTATGGCGATAGCATGTGTAGAACATGAGTCGATAATTGCCTTGTCATAACAGTTTCCATAATCTTTGCATGATGACATAGGACAGTCACTGGACGATATCGTGTTACATCAACACGGGAGCCACCTTTAAAAACTGGAGTCCATGCCCCACGTTTTAAAGCAGTGGGAAACTCACATAATTGAATCATGCAGTTGAAAAGAAAACTGAGTACATTGCTGAATTCAACACTCGAAGCTTTAACTGCTCTCGCTGGAACACCATCAATTCCATTTGATTTCCCACATTTAATTTTGTTCTTAATGACATCTTCCACATCTTTCGCTGTTATTTTCGAAAATTCAAATGGTAGTATAGTCCCAACATCTCTACGTATGATATCAATACTCATACAATTTTCATCATCAAGTACGTCAAGTTGTTTGTCGCTGTTTTGTTTGTTGATGTTGCTACCAAGATGAGTAAAGTGTTCCCCAAGCTGGTCCATGACTTTTTCATCATCAACTATATATTGGTTCTCACTGATCAACAAGATTTTCGTGTTATCCCTAACTTTTCTGCTATGCATATGAGATTCAAAAAGTCGATAAAAGTCATTCGGTTTATCAGAATTACATTTTCTCCTGAAAAACGCAGTTGCAGCTTCGCGATTCAATCTGCGTTCGACCTTCTGCCAGTACATTTTGTTATTCCAGGCATAGCTGTTTTTAACCCTTTTACCATTATCATCTTTTGGAGTTTGATTTAGCCAATGATGCTTCTGGCGACGTGCGTAAGCGATTTTTCCTGTATACCAAGGAACCCTGTTAGTGGGCGCACATTCATCTCTATCCAAAGGGCATGCTCATCCAATATTTCAATGTATATAGAATGAATAAAGTCATACATTTCATCAATCGAATCAAAAATAGAGGATGTGTAGAATACCGGAAGAGCGTCACGAATGTCAGATAGAAATTTCATGGCGTCAAAGTTTTTGAAGGAGTGACATTTAAAATATCTTTTCTCAATCACTGGACACGTGCAATTTAATGCTGCGACAACCATACAGTGGTCGGATAGTCCTGGATCATGAACAACAGCTTCTGATACAAGGTCTTCATTACAAAGAATTACATCCAAACAGGATCCACTTTCGGGACGAGTTGGTTCATTGATCTGGCAATCGATGTTGAATTGATCACACACATCATTCAGCAAATTTTGATGCTGTTGAGTCTGGGTGCCTAGAGCACATAAATTCAAATCCCCAGTAACAAGAATATCTGGTTCTATGGAGCTGGCTAATGTCAAAACAAACTCCATTTCTTCTCTAGCAGTTTTGAGAGATTTAGATGGTCTTCGATATAAACTGACCAAAACAAAGCGTAAATCGATTGCACACACATGTAAAACAACACATTCAATAGCTTCAAAAGCTTTTCCTTTTTCAATGGAACATGGAATTTGAACGATTGGCAAAGTTTCACGCCCATATACAAGAATTCCACCATGTTTTCTTTTACCCTCGCGAAAGGTGCGGTAACCAGAGTGGAGAAGTTCGTTATCAGACGTGCTTCCATCGATTTTTGTTTCTTGAATACAAAGTATATCAACTTTGAGCTTGTCTAAGTAGTCATGCTTCAGAGTATTTAGAGGTCTATCTTCCTCTTTTCGTATTGAGTTTACATTTAGTTGACCAATGCATAGTTGCTTCTTGTGCTTCGTCTTGAATCCATAAAGATCAGAAAAGGTTTTCGGCATTATTATCTTAAAATAAGAAAAGTAATCAAACCCATACAAATGTACGTGTTAGTTTAATCCAAAGAGTTTCGAAGAAAATCGAAAGCGCTCATCTGATTAAAAATTGTGTTTTATTGCTATTACGCCTACCATCAAGGCTTATGGGGTTCCTCCAACAATTGAAGAGAAAACTTCTAAATTGATGTACCCAGTGAACAGTAAACAATTTGCCCCAGGACACAACAAGGCCGGACTCCGGAATGTAGATAATATGAAAGTAAAGATGATAAATGGTAATGACTAAAGCATCTATAAAAATTGAAGCCGTCATTTTGATACTGAAGTTTACTTATATTCCGTTCCAGGGATTGGGAAAATTAAATGGTCAACAAATTGGAGTGCAATTCATTTGGACTAATTAACATGAAATAATTTAACCAAATATAAAGCAATTTTTGTAAAAAGTAAATGCAATGAGCTGCCAATTAATTGGTATGAACAAAAGCCTGTTTTGTCGTTTTTCCTCTTTAGTGGCACCCATTTTTTTGCTGTTTGTCGCAAAGCAACAGATGCAAGCTTGCAGCAATACATGAATTTAATACAATTGATTTCATGACCAAAACTCAAAGTCAAAGGCCTAAAATATGGCAGCTGATAGTTTGGAGATTGTGAGGAAGTACCATCCTCTTGTTTGGGTTATAGCTCGGACACATGGCTTCTGTTCATATCCGTATTATCTTGTTTGATTTATTGCGGAATCCGGACACATATTCAAGGTTATGCTGATGATCATAGGCTGATATTTATTATTTTATCAATTTATTTATATATTTTAACAACCCCATTATCCCTAATTAGAGTGGGGGAAATGTCATACACATAAAAATAGCACGATATTCATAGTCGAAAGCGCAGTCATTAGTCACTTCATGTCTTTATTGTCTTCTCCATCACACCCTTTGACTCGTCTTTAACAATAAGCCGTCATTTCAATCTGTCCTTCGCCTTCTCCTTCCAAATTCTCCAGTTTTCTTCCATGATTTCCAAGTCTCTCTTGATACCCTTCCAGCGAATCCTTGGCTGTCACCTTCTTCTTGTCATTGTATCATCCATATCTTCCACTTGTTTCACCACCCTTCCGCCTCCCATCCCTACCACATGCCCTGCCCACCTCAGTCTCTTTTCCACCACTTTCACTATCAACGTTTTCATCAATCCTACTTCCTCCCTCATCTCCACCATTCTTCGTTTCTCCACCAACTTTTCACCACAGATGGGCCTTATCCAGTTATCTTCGCACACTTGCAACATCTTTTGCTGCTGCTCAGTTAATGCCACCGTTTTTAATTCATTTGTCAATGCTGGCAAGACACGTGTTTCTGAATTTAGAATTTTCCAATATAATGGAAAGTTGAAGATCACGCCGATAATCAGTGCTCAACAGTCTGACGTTGCTGTGTCATTTATTTTGCAATTAGTTGCAACAGCTGCAATTAGTGGATTGTTTGCAGTCAACAATTAGTGTCAAAATTAATTTTTATTCTTCCAGTATTTTCGTTCATAATCATGCTAATCATGTCGATAGTGAAATTGTGGCTCTAAGATTTGTCTTATAAACATCGGAACATGCTGACCGCAAATGTTGATATCATGTGATCCTGGAATGTTGCATCATTTGTATCAGATAATTTCTTGAAATTATAGTTCACATCAATGACTTCATCTCAGATGGTGGCTGTTTATTTACAGCGTCTTCATGATTGACAAGGAGGTTGATAGGGATGAAATTCTATTGAATGACGGCTCCTTCACGTGTTGGTGGCTGTCGTAGGATTAATAGGATCATTACAAGAAGGAGCGAACCTGTGGAGACGTCATCATCAGCTTGTTCATCAAATCGAATGCCAACCAACGTGTGAGGCGGAACTTCGTGTGAGGCGGTGAACCATCAGCCACCTATTACCAGTCGTCTGCGACTTCATCAACTTTTCGAGGCAAGTGAAATGAGTAGATGACTGTTTTCCTGAATCTGTGATGAACTGAGATTTGGAAATTTGATGAAGATATTCCTTTAGTCATTGACTGAATGAAAAGTTTGCATCCTGTTCATAGAGTAAGTATACAGTAGGTAGTGTCGACTCAAACACTGTGAATACAATGAAACATTTTATATTAAAGGATTCAGTCTTCTGCGGAGATTAAGTTCCTGCGGTCTAAGAAAATATCTGATCAATTTTTATGAAGCTAAATTTTTGCAAATTATTCCTTTGTTTATATACTAGCGATTTGGTACCTCTATATAAGTAGTATGAAACTTATTACATAACAACGGGAATGAACATTTGTTAACATGCATCCTAATTAAGTGGAAATTAAGCTGATCATGAAGGAAATCTCATTTAAGATTTTAATTCAATCTTCATCGGCGAGATTTTAGGATTCACTGAATTTGTGCTTTACTTCTTGAATCTGAGCCAGACAGCTTGTGATATAGTCACGCTGAAGAAAACACTCTTATTAATAATGCTGAGCATTAAAGTGATAGTAGCCCATCGAATTGCTAATTTAGCAAACAATACCTCTCTATGATTGTCATGACACGGAGGATTTGTAAAATTCCTTCAATGTTGCTGTCATGAGCAGTCAATTCCGTGACAATTTCTTCAAAACTGTAAAAATGTGCTTATCTCATATTTGGTACTCCGGGTCTCAACTCGAGTTCATTTAATAAAATCGAAACTGCATACCAATTGCGGATTTAACTAATACTGAGTTGCTTCTCTACCTAATATACTTAATCCTGGGGGAATTTGAATACCGCCCATCTCTGTTGTGTCATCTATCCGTTATGTAGTTAACGTAATGATTAACTTTCAATTGCTATGGTCATGATGTAGAGAATAAGCTTCTATGACAGAAAATTATCAACATATTAATTTTATTAAACGATCTTTAGAAAATCGCAATACAAGAACTTTCCTGCTTAGATATCAGCAGCTCAGACGGGTCTACTAATTTTTGAAGTGCTCATCTTTCCTCTATGTATCAGGGAACAAAATAAAAGCACACTTATGTTTGAAATTCATTCATTTTGGATTTAATTGCTGAATTGTTGTATAGATTCCAGGTAGAGTTTTCACAGTTACATAGAAATCAGTAAAGTGTGGTGCATTACACTTGCAAAGAATTAGCACTTGTCATGCTTGTCAGTCTCAAAATTGTGGGTGCAAGTGAATCAGCACACGCTGGGCTGACTTCTTACATTGCTACTGTGCGACAAATAGAAATACCTGTGTAGTCAGAACATATTTAAGAGCAGAAATTGTTTCAATTGATAAAGAGTGGTGGCGCCAATTATCTATTGAATAATAAAATGATAATCAAAGCGATCGTGGGAATGACTTTTGTATTTTTACACTCGCCTCTGTAATCTGGCACCTCCTAAAGTGGAAGAAATCTACATCCTAAAGCGCCACACACTAAAATTTCAAAAGGCTATGTTGAATTAGTAGGTGAGCATACTGAAGAGAACAATAACCCTATAGACGTAAGCAGCTGCATAGAGGAGAGCTGAGTCACTGCTTGCCAGACAGCAGGAACGTTGTCGCATAACAATAGCTGCTATTGAGGACATCACAAGTTCATGTTGCTGTATGTTCGTGAATCATTCTCCGCTTCATCTATGTAGCTGACTTTGACTTCGAGTGGCAAGTTGACTTTCCGTCAGTGATATTTTAATTAAATTGTTTATTGAAATTAGCTGTTGAAGTTGTGCAGTAGAACATTGCAAATATATGGATATCATGGTGTCATACCAGGAGACTACATCTTTCCCATCAACGTAGATCGAAATACGAGATAAATGGAAAAGAAATATAGTAAGACTTGAATCCAAATGGCCGAAAATCTGCATTCTACATTTTCTCGTGACAGTCAATCGTGACAGATATACTAATCAATCTGGTTCATCAACTAACGGCAGCTCTGAGGTGAGTTTCCTGTTGCTCTGATAGCCTATTCGAAAGAGTTGTAATACATGCATGCTATATAGGACTTTAATATAAATCAAGTTTAAGACTTCTGTAGTTAAAATGCCACTTTTTATAACGGGACTAAATTAATTTTATTTGCGGATAATGCAAATTATAAATTGGAAAAGCTGTAAATTTTCGAGGTGGGCATACTCGTACATTGTATTTGTTAATTTTATGCATTCAGTAGCGTTTTCTGCGCACGGTAAAACCTCTGAGAAGCAAATGCGTACTTATAGAAGCTGCTCAAAGTACTCACTGCTATTTAAGTGGTGTGTCCAATAAGGCTTCCGAACGAAGGCAGAAAAATACACGCATGTGAAGGGTTAATTGAATTGGCATATCAAGTTTTGGATTCAACCTGCTAATGTAAGCATTTATCACCAACTGTCATGATAATCCATCGTCAGATAGCTGTATAGACATCGAAAAAAATGCAATAGACGACACTGAAGGACATTCGTTTCCGTTATGTAATAGTATAATTGTCTTCAGTCTTTCCTGATTCGGACATTTAAGAAGAATCATGTACTGTAAACTTATGCTTAAAATTTCGCATTCAATCTTTTAAACTTTTTTATCTATTTTGTTGAATTTCTGCCGCCACATAGTTGCGAATTCGCTTAATAAATATTCATCAAAATATATGAAATTCCGGATGTCGAACTAGGGCTGACAGACTACTGAAAATTAAATCGTCTATACTTCTATATAGAATTTTCTGCCAATAATTATCCTTTTTGTCAGTATTGAAATAATTGCAGTTTTTCTACAATGTCCAGACATAATTGTATGCAACGTATTTTTAATGTGTGGCGTTAAATGCCAACGTTAGAACCAAAACCTCTAACGCTGAACAGTTTCAGACGCCTTCACAATGGCCATTAAATCACCGTGAAGGAGGAGAAATTCCATCTTTTCATTTTTATTAAATTTCTAGCGACGATCTTGGGCCATATAAGCCATGCCAGTTATTATTTCTGAAGTCAACTTACATGTAGCTCATGCATGTTTGGTAGAGACCTGTGACGCTCATAGTGTTTTCACCTGATTAATAAGTACGGCTACTTGTTGTCGACACATAGCAGTTTACAAGACTGTGTATGCTGTCTGAAGTGGGAGAATCAATAAGAAACATGTGCAGCATT
The DNA here is from genome assembly GCA_907163375.1 of Prostheceraeus crozeri. NCBI lineage: Eukaryota > Metazoa > Platyhelminthes > Polycladida > Euryleptidae > Prostheceraeus > Prostheceraeus crozeri. The sequence continues at coordinate 2,517 of CAJQUW010011536.1, read as the reverse complement.
GCATTAGAACTTTCAAACGAAAATTAGTACTTGTGAATATGGATTATTAGCATAATATTTGCTATTTGTTGGAGATCTGAAAATCGTGAATTTCCATAATCTGTAGAACATCAAATAACTAAGAAAGGAGCCAATTTTCCGCAACAAGAGGTTTCAATTGTTTTATCAAAGTACAGGTGCATGTATTCAATTCAGCATTGATAAATTATATTATGTAATGTAGGCGCATGTCAAAATAAATAGCTTAATAAAAATAATTAAATGACACGATATGCTCTGTGTATGCATGTTTACAAGAAATTCTATTGTTTTCAATTATCTGTCAAATAAAAAACTTCGAATTTATGAAGAAATCATAATTTGTTCAGCCTGTTTCATGTAACATGTGGTTCTGACGTTCTTGTCTATTAAAGTTAATTATTTCTTTCCTTTCACTCCATAGTTCGCAACTAAAATTCCTTTTTCTTTTCAGCAATCATTTCGACTTGAATATCAGTGAATACAAATATGTGGTGTCCAAAAATCAAATATGTGCTTTGACGGATGGAGCATCTACCATCATGGAACATGAAGTCTTGTTTCTAACGCATAATCTCCAACGCAATCGACAGTACTTGGCCACCATAGAAACTGCTGGAAGGACTTATTCGTGTGCGTCACATCTTCACCAAGATCAGTGCAAAAATCTGTGAATTTTTTTGGTGCCATAAGTTACTTTGAATTCTTTAGCTTCAATCTTTCTATAATAATTCCTTGATGTTTTCCATGATGTTTTAGAGTTGCAATTTCTGTGAGTTTAGATCGTCATTTAATTGAACAAAAATAGATATTGATTTCCTTATCTAGCACTTGATTGTTATTGTCTTGATCTTGAGACTCTATTTGTTACTTTATCTTTATTGCAACTGTTGATCTACGATTTCACAGATGCTTTTATCCACATAATTCTGTAATAAAAAAAATCTGACATTTTATACTGTCCCGACACTGATTATATTATATAGCATTTGTATTTTTGTAACCGAAAATTGCGTTGTCAGGCCAAAATTTTAATTGGACATGTATACATGCGATTTCGTTATATCTGTAACATCAATAGACCTGTGATTGTATTCATTTTGGTGCCGGGTGTCAATTTTACAAATTTCAAGTCAATTTCAGTAAAGTTTGCTTTATGTATTCGAATTGTACAGCACTAATGTCATGTTCTCTTGCATAACAGTACCACATGGATCAAAGGGTTCTTCTTATTTCCTTAGAGTGTTGTTTGTAAAGAAAAAGATAAATATTGAATAAATATAATGAGAACTTTGTCTGCAATAAATCTCAATGCGCAACCCGTCCGTCTATTGCTGAATAAAGATAGTAGTATGAATTGTCATAAGGGAAAGTAGAATATGGCATTAAAAAAATGTTTTAGGAGATGAGAGGTTAGCGTTCTAAAAGACGCATGCTTTAGGATTTTTTATTAGTTACGAATAGTGTCTTGCTTTAGGAGGTGATTCAGCTTGCTTTAGGAGGTGCTGGTTTACACTGGATGCGCAGATCCTAAATCCTCATAGGAAAATCAATAGGTAGCTTGTGCATTGTACATTACAGCAACAGAAAATCCTTGATTATGGAAATCAATGGCTTAAACTAAGTCAGACGCATGCTTAAAACGCATAAGAAATTACATTTGAATATACAATACTGAATGCAAGATGGTTAGCAGACATTAAATCTATTAAGTGGTTGTAGAATGCATACCCACTTCCTGGCTAATTCATGATCTCAACAGATGGTCTTGTGGTAAGAGGGCACACCTGCACGTCCTCTAGCTCCAACGTCTCTGGTTCGAACCTAGCCACGATTGATGAGGTCCAACAGGCCAAAACATGTCTTGTGGTAGTTATATCAAATCATTTATTTTATGAATTATAGTCTGTTAGCCAGAACGAGTTTCTGTAGCGAAACAGGCCGTAAATGAGACTTTCACAGACTGATGTACACCCTATGCCTACTACGAATCTACACGTCTGCGAGTTCTAGTTGTTTCCTCTTCTTGTCAGACAGGATCAAAGGAAGCAAAATGGAAATCTAATGGGAAAGAGACTGAAGTTTTCGGTAAAAGCATCTGTGCCTCCCTCTGATTGAATGAGAAGTACTTAGTCTGGAGCCATAATTTTTGCACGGAACGTCTGCAATTGTCAACACTTGCATATGAAGCCAACACGCTTATACGTAGCAAGTACCCTAGCCCCTTCATTCATATTGTGTCCATTTAGCAGCATTTCGACCTACATCTTTTGGGACAACAGTGCGCAGCAATGTTGATCCAATTACGACAAAATTGCACTTAACCCTCACCCCACTGGGGGTGAATTTCTCCCTCCCCCCTAATCTCCCAAACTATTACACCAATTTTGCCAAGTCTCACATCAATCGAATAGGCATTGAAAGGGTATTCAGAAAAACAGCATCAATTTTCATTCTATGCTCATCCCTGGGCTGAGGTGAAGGTCAAAGGTCAGAAAA